>OU015499.1:27451394-27516394 GCA_907164885.2 Dolomedes plantarius | reverse complement strand
TTAAGGGTCTACAATGCATTTAGAAATAATATTAATTATTCTCCTTCTGTAGATAAAGCTAAAAATTTAAAATTTAAAATTTCAAGGTTGAAGGTCAATTGTCCCCTTATTTAACTTCTCAAGTTGAACTTTGAGAATTTCGTGAATTAAGGGCTCGGAGGTATTATTATAAATAATATCTTGTAAATTTTTCCATCTATGATATTTGGCACTGCAATTTAAGATTTCAGTAACTAGATTACTTGATTTTTCTGAAATAAACGCTGTTTCAAAGTATGAGTATAATTTCTCCCTGGTTTTTGAGGTTATTATCCAGGCACCAGTATAATCATCATATACATGCATTTATTTGAATTTTCCACCGCACATATAAATACCAGCTCTCCGTAATAACTATATTTCATGCTGTGGGAACCCTCAGAGCACTTATTGCAATATCATTACTGCGCCAACATCTCAAACTCATTTTTATTATGGGAGTGAGTACGAGCTCAGCCGAAAAAAAAACATATATCACGTATGAGAAACCTTCATCGTTTTTCGATTATTCTAAACTTCCCCCGGCATTATAGGGAGGGAGGATTCAAGCTTAAGTACAATTTTGGGGAAAGATATTTCCCTTCTTCTGCTTTATTTTTCTCCCTTCGTAAGGGGTGGGGAAAAACGCAGGATAAAAACGCAATCAACTCAAATACTACCATTCTTTAAGGCGAAGTACTACTTACAGTGCATTTGATTTCAGTGTCTTCAGTGAACGGTTGCAGGTGACTGTAAATTGACGTAAATTTCATCAATTTGTAGTTGAAAAGTTAATTTTTTTCCAGTTGTAGAGTTAAAGAGTACCAGAACTAATTTTGCAAGTTTAAAGACATTTCTTACTCACAGATAAAATATGAAGGTCTATTAAATACTCGAATTTTAATTTCGTGCGTTTTCTGTTAAATCTATAGAATATCGGTGTATGAAATTCGGTGTCAATAAGTTAAGTTAAAAAGTTAATAAATTTGTTAATCCCTGGTTTCTTTTTAATCCTGCACTGGAAGCGTATATAAAAAATTGCAAGCATGATCGCTTGGCGTCTGATAGACTCCACACTATCTTATTTAGGTTTTAGTCATACTATTTGTAAAAATAAATATTTATTATAACTGTAAGTTAAAGACATGATGGATGTAAATGAAAACCAATCAAATATTTATAAAAATATAATTTTTTATGCACTTTTTACAAATAAAAACCAATCAAATGGATCTTAAGTACAATTTTGGGGAAAGATGTTTCCCGTCTGCTGCTTTATTTTTCTCCTTCGTAAGGGGTGAGGAAAAACGCAGGATAAAAACGCAATCAACTCAAATACTGCCATTTTTTAAAGCGAAGTACTACTTACAGTGCATTTGATTTCTGTGTCTTCAGTGAACGGTTGCAGGTGACTGTAAATTGACGTAAATTTCATCAATTTGTAGTTGAAAAGTTAATTCTTTTTTCCAGTTGTAGAGGGCGGCTGAGGGTGCCTTGAGTGGATGACAGATCTGTACTGTTTGTCCGGCATCCTCCAGCCCCACAGCAATGGAAAATGCCACCGAATTGGGAAATTAACCCTCTACTGCGCATTCAGGCTCTTGCTACGTAGTGACTGGTCTTCAGGTGTATCATGGACGATGGACCTTAATGGTCTGGGGGTCCGAGGTGTCAAACTCAAAGGTTTCCAGTTGTAAAGAGTACCAGAACGAATTTTGCAAATTTAAAGACATTTCTTACTTGCAGATAAAATATGAAGGTCATTTAAATATTCAAATTTTAATTTCGTGTTTTGTTTGTTAAATCTATAGAATATCGGTGTATGAAATTCCGTGTCAGTAAGTTAAGTTAAAAAATTTAAAAAATTTTCAATCCTTCGTTTCTTTTTAACTCTGCACTGGTCGAGTATATAAAAATTTCAAGTATGGTCGCTTGGCGTCTGATAGACTCCCCACTATCTTATTCATGTTTTAATCATTCCATTCTTAAAAATAAATATTTACTAAAACTGTAAGTTAAAGACATGATGGATGGATAAAGATTTTTTTAAGAAGTGTACTCCGTAATAGAGAAAGAAATTTTACACTTCGTTTTTTTAAAAATGAAAATAATATTTTAAACCTTAAATTATTCCGTGGGAAAATCTTTTATAGCGTGTTCAAACGCTCCTAAATTCCTTAAGTGGAAGAAATTCATAAAGTGAATCATTTTGCAACGGGTAGAAAAGTTCAGGTTATCTGAAAATACCATTATTGTTGGATTATCAGCATTTTTGTTGCTATAAATAGTAGAAACATTTTCTACATAGGTTGATATTGAGGTGAGCAAATCCAATATGGTTAGTACACAGTAGCCTTAATGTGTTACAATTCAGGAATTTGGAATCATTTATCTCTCGTCTCTCTCTCTCTCTCTCATATATATATATATATATATATATATATATATATATGTAAAGGATTTAGTGGGAAAAGAATGATTATTCTAAATTTAAAGGGGGCTTAGTAATTAATTTATTGTCGTGGCGTAATTCGCCACTATTCTCATATCTTGGTTCGAAATACATCGAGATAAATCGGGGAAATTCCCTTTGGATTGACTGACATCTGTGGCCCCGCCCATGGTTCATCTCCGGTGTATGCGTCACAGAGATCATGTGGGCATGCGCGGTGGCTTTGGATGGCAAAAAACAATAGCGTTTAATCAGACGGCGGGAAATTCTTGATGGAGACAGTCACGCGTCGCTTGGGAGCTTGACGACTCTTGGATTTAATTTATCAGATTGAATCAGGTAGCTTAAGATTTTGGAAATAAACGATGTTCGATATATTAATTGTAGTTCTTTGCCACCGGCCTTTCATTGACTGCTATAACGTGAATAATTATGTAGAGATAGATTTAAGGAGCAAAGCTTGGATGTAAGACGACGTACTGGGAAGGGTGTAACTAGCGAGCTCGTCATATATATATATATAAATATATATATATATCCCTTCCTTTCTTTCCTGTCATTGACATTGTATAACAGCTATTACAAAGGAAGGATATAAATGTTAACCTTTAAAATTTAAATTCTCCCTTTTATTTTAAGATCTGAAAATTTCAGATTAAAGAATTCAAATTTATATCTTCAAACTTAAATCATTTCAAATTGAGGATTTCGTGAATGTATCGTAAAATTATCAAATTTAAATGAAATATGCTTTGTAGTACATCTTTTGATAGGTGATTTTTTATAAACATTTTTCCATCCTAGTTTTCATCTACGCTGGTGTAAGAAATTAAGAGAATTTGCAGACTTGGTCGATTATCTCTAGAACTACTGTACCTATTTTAAGGAAATTTGATATGTACATACATTGATACAATACAAAACAAATAACCATTCAATAATTCTAATACACACGCATAATCATGCGTAACACTCGTTGGAGTCGGAAGGTATGAAACAGAGGTTGCAGAATAAACAAAAAAAATGGGGTAATAGATGGGTTGATAGGGGGTATGGTCCCCTCTTACAGATATACAGGTCTCGCAGCGTGATTTCATAATTGAAATAAGGCAGTTTATCATTTCCTGTGGCAATTGGTCCCACTCGTTCAGCAACGCTGTTTTCATTCCCTGGATAGTTTTCGGAGGGGGATTGCGAGTTACAATTGCCCTCCCCAGAGCGTCCCAGACATGCTCTATAGGGTTAAGGTCTGGAGATCTGGCTGGCCAATCCATCCGGTGAATATCCTCACTCTCTAGAAATTCGTCGACCAGAAGAGCTCTATGTGGCCTCGCGTTATCGTCCATTAAAATTAACTCAGGGGTAACTGCACCCCTGAAAAGGCGAATATAGGGCTCCAAGACCTCATCCCTATACCTCACACCAGTCACAGTGCCTCTTTCAAAGACATGGAGAGGTGTGCGGCCATCCAACATGATGCTTTCCCAGACCATTAACCCTCCTCCGCCATAATGGTCGATTTCGCGGACATTGGAGGGTAGGTAGCGGGTCCCTGGTTCTCTCCATATGAACGTACGCCGAGAATCAGTGTTTAGGCTGAACTGGGACTCATCAGTAAAGAGAACGGTCGCCCATTGATCCATACTCCAATCTCTATGCTCTCTGGACCATGATAAACGGATTTTCCTGTTCGTAGAAGTGAGCGGGATGCAAACAGCAGGTCATCTTGCAAACAACCCTCTGTCATGAAGCCTTTAGGAAACAGTCACCCTTGATACACGGGTTCCTGTGGCTGCATTCAACTCACGAGAGAGCTGAGAAGCTGTAGCACTCCTGTTACGCCTCGCTATAATCGACAAATGGCGATCTTCTCTGGCCGTCTTCGCTCTTGGACGACCTTGCCTAGGCTTTCTCTCGATGGATTCCATATCCTGGAACTGCTTCCATAAGTTACACACGACGCTGGGCCTTAAATTGAACTCTCTACAAATTTGGACTGAGATTGGCCTGCTTCTAGCTTCTCCACAATTCGCCACCTCATTCCATCATCTAAACGTTGGTGGTTACTCATTTTTACTGTTACAATTTGAAATTAACCAAATGCTGCAAAATAACACCAAGAAATTCGACGAGGTGTGCTAGCGTACGAAATGCGCCTTTACTTACGCGCGCTTATAAAGCTTGTTTCTCTACTGGCTCCGTCTACACACACGTGTACGCTTACGTATTTGATGTACAAGATTTGCATTTTTGTCTAGAAGCAGTGGTTTTACATTCAGTTCAGTTCATTTCATGAAATTCGATAAAAATGCAAATTCTCTTAATTTATTTCACTAGTGTATAAAATAAATTTATTGATTTGCTTCGATGATGGAAAAGAATTTTAATGACATTTTCCAGTTTTTGTTTATCATTGCTTTCCGAGATTGTTTACTTTTTCCTTCCATATTGTTTTCTATTCAAACATGCGAACGTCCCTCATAGAGTCTAAATTTGAAATATTTACACTTCTATCCTTTCTCAATCTCTACTGTAAACAATATTTTTTCCAATTTATTTAACTTCGTTTTTTTCGCGTTATCTGTGTTTCAGCAGTTCATTATCAGAAGCCTGAACCTGGATCAGGCGATCGATAAACTACAACTTTTCAAAACTGAAAAAAAAGGATTTTTTATAGGTCAGTATCTTGTTATATCCCGTAAGTATAAACTGTGCAACTTCTATAGCTGGCTACCCCTCAAAACGAGCACTTCATTAGTTTCGCTAAATATATATATATATATATATATATATATATACATAGGGTGTCCATAATTAAAGTCCCACTTTCAAAAGGCTGAAAAAAAAGAACCACTGGTCAGAATAACTTCAAATTTGAACTGAATATACTGGAAGAAGGGGGAAACAATTTGGCATCATAAAAAAAATCCAAAATGTATCAATAGATGGCGCTGTAACATGTTGGAACATTTTTTATTATGTCAAATCGTTTCCCTCATCTTCCAGTATATGCAGTTCAAATTTGAAGTCATTCTGACCAGTGGTTCTTTTTTTACAGCCTTTTGAAAGTGGGACTTTAATTATGGACACCCTGTATATATATATATATATATATATATATACACCCATACCTCGCTTTATGGCCTAGATTCGTTCCAGAAAAATTTGCCGTAAAGCGAAAAGCTGTATAACGAATCAATTGTTTTGATACAAACCCATACAAATTTAATTGAATCTTTTACAATTTTTTTATAAAATTATATAGTTTTTAGTTCGTGAAGCATTTTATTCATTTTATTTCCCATAAAAATGCTTACATAAAAATAAATGTACAAGACAAGGTATTAAAAACAGTAATTAAAAAAATAAACATATAAATTAAAAAGCACAAGAAATCATATCGCTTCCAATAGAGTCCTGTCTCGTCTACATTGAAAACTTGTTCAGGTCGGTATCCACCTGATGTCGGTATCCAAATATGTACAGTTCACCAATTAATACAAACAGAAACAATACCTAACCAGAACACAAACAAAAATGAACAAGCCAAACTACACCGGAGTAAAATGATGACAAAGGCAAAATGTAGCAGTGCCGCCTATAGGGAGAAACTGAAACGAAGCAGAGGGCGCTATTGGCCGTATAACGAAGCATTGTGGGCCGTAAATCGAAAAAGCGCCTTAACTAAAAATGGCCGTTATAGCGAAATGACGTATAAAGAGCGGCCATATAAAGAGGTATAGGTGTATATATATATATATATATATATATATATATATATATATATATAAATATATATATATAGATAGAGAGAGAGAGGGGGAGAGATAGATAGATAGATAGATAGATAGATAGATAGATAGATAGATTTGCTGGCAGTACCAAATTTTTCGTTTTATATTTATTCATAATAATTCAACATACGCCCTAACATGGTCATAAATTACTTTAGTATTGTTTTCAAGGCAGCATTTACAACCGAGCCCATAAAACGAAAATAAAAGCTTAAAACATTATTCCCGAATGCACTTACGCAAACAAAATTGGAGATGATCTGTGGTACGGGGAACTTCAAATTCTATAAAGTTTGAAGAATGCTTGTATTATTCAATTTAGGTCATCCCCATGCTCTCCAATCCTCCCCCAATATAAGTCATTTTCAATTCGAACGGGGAAAAAGGAATTATATTATACTTGAAAGTGAATGTTGAAATTCCGTGTTGATCTACCGAAATATGATTTTAGGGAAGAAGTTTATCGAAATATTTGAGATATGCAATAAGTATGTTTAATTAAAATCTAAAAACAATTTCGTAGTGTATGCTTTCTGAATGATCTAAAACCACAAAAATGATAAGCATATTATTATGCTCTTTCTCTATCTCTCATTCTCTGCTTCATACATAGATATAAAAATTAATTAATTAATATATATATATATATATATATATATATATATATATATATATATATATATATATATATATATATATATATATATATAACAATTTTGCTTCATGCAGTCCTGAGAATTCCATCATCTATCGTCTTAAGCGCCACTGATATGGAAGTTGATGCAGTTCAAGGCCGAAGAAAATTACAGGCGACTTAATACCGTTTAATCCATTTATTTAAATCATCTTTCCACCATTGCTCCACGCGGCTACCCCTCAATATAGCCGACAACCACCTAGTTTTATGGAGCGATTTTCTCACCTCTTATTCGCATAATCGAAATCCCCGGTCTGCTTTCTTTTTTCGCGTTTATCTAAAAGCACGGGGTTAGTCAACATCTCGAGGTTTGTGATTCAGCTTCATGCGTTTTCGAACATTTGAGAATATGACACAATCCGGTGCGATTCGGTGAAGCCTGCGCTCCCAAACACCCGAGAGATATACAACATAACGCCATCTGTTGGGGTATTCACACGGGTATTCAGTTCGGGGTATTCACACTTCCATACAGGTAAAAGTGGGCCTCGTCTCCCCATAAAATTTTCCACGGCCAAGCATCATCCACCTCCATTCTGGCAAGAAAGGTGAGAGCAAAAGTCAATCGCTTATCATGGTCGGGGTACAGTAACTCCTGTACACGGCTGATCTTGTACTGATAAAAGTTGATAATCTTTCGTAAGATTTTCCATACCGTACTGTAAGGCATATCCATATTCCGAGCTAATCCACGAGCGCTAGAGGTGGCAGCAATATTGTCTGGTTCTCTGTCGACAATCGCCGTGGCAACTGCTTCGATTGTATCCTGTGGTACAGGTTTTCGTCCTCTGCCTGACTGAACCTTCAGAGAACCTGTTTTCTCAAACGTCGCAACCATTGCTTTTAGCCCATTAACTGACACAGGACCGTTACCTTTACGCATTTTTTTGTGCGTTCTAAAAGCACGAAAAGCGGCTGACGCGTTGCACTGGTTGAGGTAAAAGAATTTGACCAGTAACGCAAGCTCGACTAAAGAAGGAGACATTGCACATAAACTTTCAATCCGATTGATTCGAAACGTAACACATTGCCTTTTAAAACCCAAGCAGCTTGCACTGTGCCAATGGATGTAACGTGAAATTTGAATAAAGAACTTCTTCTTCTGCTCAGCGTACGTGATATTGCAGATCACGAGACTTTATCGGTGTTTATGTAGATTTTACGCTTTTTTAAAAGTGTTGCCATATTGCACTTGAACTAAATAAGAAAATGTGCATAATAAAAGGTAATTTTATTCCGTATTAATTTGCATTTGTTAACACTCTATTTTCTATTACACAGCGCCAAATATTCCCCTAGCGGTGACTTTTGGAACTAATTTATTTTTTCGCGGAATCCTTCGTCCCCCGTCTTGTTTAATCTTCCTACAAAATGTGGCGTCATTCTCGCAAATAGATCGCGCAACAGAACACTGTGAGCACTGTCAGTTTAATTATGGCCACCCGGTATATATATATATATATATATATATATATATATATGTCGGAATTTGGTTCACGCCCATACTTTATACCATTGTAATCCGAACTAGTTGAACAAACCATCACATAAACAGCTGTCGACTCCCGAAAATTCCCCCTTATCATCTATCAGCAGTCAGATGTGGTCCGGTGGCAACAACATCACACCAAATATCTGTAAAATATCTTTATTAAATATCATACTAGGCTCAGCTCCATTAATAAGTTTTATTTCGTTCCGTTCCTACTCAAAATGCGTGGCTGCACAGCAGCACGACCGTCTCATTTACTCATCCCATTGTCTCTGAAGATTTCAACCCTTTACGTTCAGTTTTTAAGTTACTACGCATCTCCCACGGTCAGATTACGTCAGTATGAGGATTGCACCGAAAGTTAAGCTGGGGCGGGGCCTGGCTGTCACTCAAATCCAACCCTTCAATCTATTTTCACTGCGGTGTTTATTCCGATTTTTACGATGTCCCAACCCTTTGTTGATAAATGTTATTTCTTCTTTAACAAAGACCCCATTTAAGTTTACGCGACCCCCCCCCCCCCATATTTTATAGTCTTACACACACACATATATATATATATGTGTATATATATATATATGTGTGTATATATATATGTATATATATATATATATATATATATATTTATATATATATATATATATATGGGCCGTGGTGGCCTTGTGGTACAGCGTGCTGGTTCCCGGTGGTGAGGGGGATCAGATCGAATCCTAGCGAAGCGCCACTAAAACGCCTCCGTTTGTGTCGTCTCTTCATAGGGGGCAATGCTGGTCTGCCTATATGGCGCCCCCATAAAAAAATGGCCAGCAAAACTGTGGTGAATTATAGGTGAATGTCTTCGCGACAAGTGCCTCCGCATAAATAAATAAATATATATATATATATATATATATATATATATATATATATATATATATTATCCTTTAGAATATTTTTCAAATTGGGTGTCCACTTGGAGACATTTCAGTACCAGTTATTACAAGGTCCACCTTAATCACACAATTTATTTTGTTCTGGTGATCTTATCGTGGCACGTGGAGATGCATCTTCCAAGAATTTTCATGTAGTGATATGAGCTTTAATTCTTTCTAATTACAGTATACTCTCTATTATCCGTGTGCTTATAATTCTTGCAGAAAAAAATCTATTGTTGTTTCTGATGCCCCCTGACCGTAAGTATTCCAGACCAGGTCAATACTGGCTAGCTTGCAAAGTGGTGCTGCTTCTGTTTATAATGGCACCGCAAGGTTCTGAGTCCGATTTAGCCAGGTGCTACCTAAATTTTGACCGATCACCTCCATGGGGAACATCTGGAGGGATCATACCCCTTATTCACTCTTTCTGACCTGACAGAGGGTGTAAACTTAATTGTCGTGATCCGATGTATAAGCCACTCGTAATATTAATGTGGACACTAATACATGTCTATTTACATCTTGTTTATTATAAAATCAATATCTAAACTATTATCAATATATACACGTTTGTTCCGAAGAACCATCATAAATCGATCCACGGGCGTGGAGTTCATACATTAGTTCAATAGAGACCCAATTCCCTCTCTATTCTCTCCGCTCGCCCGGGTTTTTTCGGCAAAGTCTAATCTAAGGAAAGCCCTGTCTAATCGTCTTTTCATCATCTATACCTTTTTCCTCGTTTCTCGAAGGCTCCATTCTTTCATGTGTTTTATGCCATCCCCTATACAGGGGTTCTTTAGCTGGTCACCTCCAGGCTGCGTTTCCTTTTTGTCAGCCCGACACACCGGCCTTTGCATAATCTCTTTGTGCCTTGATGGTCTTTTCCTAACGAATGACCCTTTTCCACTTAGGGAAGTGTGCGATTCAATTAAATTGTCAATTAAATTGTCTGTGTCCTACCTTTCTGATTCCTTTAACAAAATGACACATCTGTACTGGATTTTTCCAAAGTTAGGATTGAATCTGTTTTCAGACTATGTGAGAGTCTCACAGAGGGACTTTCAGGTCAACGGATATAATGTTCCCATATCTGGCCTAGACACGGATTCATTTAATGGTGCTTGTCGGGTTTCGAATTGAGTACCCATAGGAACGAAACCCGACGCTCTACCACAAAGCTACCTCGAGCCAGAAAAAAAATTGAAGTCTTTAGCCAAAATACTTTCAAACGAAGAAAAATCCTCAACTCTATTTGACGAAAAATAAATAAGTGAAACGACCGATTTAATAAATTTAAATGCTCATTAAAAAAGAACTTGAGGAGGTTGATGAAGAAAATTTTCTAGAGTGGTTAGAAAGTGAGAACCAGGGTTTGAACATATGTGTGGCTCTGATATCATAGCCTGGTGTTCTGATCAAACACAGCGCATCTCTACCCTGTGTTGGCACTTGCTATATTAGATGAAATTATGAATACAGTGATATCACAGTTTTTAGGAAAATTCGTAGTGATATCATAAAATATATCAAAGATTATGAAAACGAAAAAAATCTTATTATGTTGGTAACCCGGATCTTTACACTTCCCATTTTATCGCAATGTTGATTCATACTGAATGCATGACGCCAGTTTGAAGGAGTGAGGTCACAACTCTGTTTTGGTGTTTTTGTCTTTTTTTTGTGTATCGATACTAGCTTCTTCATTCGATGTGTAAATTGTACGTAAGTACTCAGGTATAAAAGGGGAGTACATACTTGTGACGGGGGAAATCCTTATTACCTTGACTTCTTTATGCTTTCAAGCTGTTTGGGCAAGTTACCCAACGATGTGTTACATTATTCTAAATGTGAATAAACGGATTTTTTATTTTAACTTGACTTTCCTTCGAGTCATCTTTTTTTTTTAATCAAGACTGTGCTATTCTTCATCGAGTCGTATATTTAGAGGCAACTTTTTACAGATTAATCAACATATTACGTACATAAGTTAGATTAATATAATAGGAGAGCAAGTATAGTGTTTCGTCCAGCATCAGCAATGAACCTCAATAGGCGGCAGCACTGGACTAGTAACTTCTAATTTTGTAACGGTTTGTAGCAGAATCTACTTTTGATTAGAAATCTGTTGCACGTGTAGCGAGCGGAGGGTCTAAAACGGCTTCAGCTCAATTATTCTGTTTTTGACATTTTCTTTAACGTGAAATGTTTGGGCGACATTCGGGGACGAAAAATCTCCTCCGTCTTTGATCTGTAAATGAAATCACAATTCATATTCTCCATGCTTATTGAGTTTTTCCTTTCCCCAAAGTTGATCCATCCCATATATTCAATTAAATTGAGCTAGTGTATTCTATTAATTGTGCTAGTGTATTCTATTAATTGAGCTAGTGTATTCTATTTATTGTGCTAGTGTATTCTATTAATTGTTCTAGTGTATTCTGTTAATTGAGCTACTGTATTCTATTAATTGTGCTAGTGTATTCTATTTATTGTGCTAGTGTATTCTATTAATTGTGATAATGTATGCTATTAATTCTGCTAGTGTATTATATTAATTGAGCTAGTGGATTCTATTAATTGTACTAGTGTAGTGTACTCTATTAATTGTGCTAGTTTATTCTATTAATTGAGCTAGTGGATTCTATTTATTGTGCTAGTGTAGTGTATTCTATTAATTGAGATAGTATATTCTATTAATTGAGCTAGTATATTCTATTTATTGTGCTAGTGTATTCTATTAATTGTTCTAGTGTATTCTGTTAATTGAGCTACCGTATTCTATTAATTGTGCTAGTGTATTCTATTTATTGTTCAAGTGTATTATATTAATTGAGCTAGTGGATTCTATTAATTGTGCTAGTGTAGTGTACTCTATTAATTGTGCTAGTTTATTCTACTAATTGAGCTAGTATATTCTATTAATTGAGCTACTGTATTCTATAAATTGTGCTTGTGTATTCTATTTATTGTTCAAGTGTATTCTATTAATTGTACTAGTGTATTCTATTAATTGTGCTAGTGTATTCTATTAATTGTGCTAATGCATTCTATTATTTGTGCTAGTGTATTATATTAATTGAGCTAGTGTATTCTATTAATTGCGATAATGTATTTTATTAGTTGTGTAAAAGTATTATATTACTTGTGCAAACGTATTCTATTAATTGTGCTTATGTAATTATTTGGTTTAAATTCTAAATAAATCTTAAAACCTTTCAGTCCACTATGTCCATAAATCTCAACATGCAGTATTATATTTTGAAAATATAATAAAATTTAATAAAACCAGACTTTCCATGTTTTTTTATTTCTACTCCTCTCCTTCAATAACCCAGATAATCGGGAAAACTGTGATTATAAATCACTGTAATTATACTATATTCATAAATCACTGTAATTATGAATCAGATATACAGAGTTCAAGTAAATGTCGATTCCTCACCAACTCTCAACTTATCAGAGTATTGTTTTCCGTTTACCATCATTCTATCTGATCCAGAGTATAACAAAATATAACAGAATTTCGTTAGTGTCAGTTCAATCTTTTGTTAACCCAACAGAGACACCAAGTCTATAAATGCTATAAAACTGCTCTTGCGAAAAGTTGAAAAATAACTTAAAAGTTCGGAATACATAAGAGAGTGATTTCTTGGGTCGCACTGGGATGTCATATATCCGATTGAATTAAATCCAAATATCTCTCATATTTAAATACTTGGATATATTAAAAATTCCTCATTCTTTGGGGGAGTTTATTTTTTGTAGGTTTATAAAAAATCGATTTTACAATGCAAATATTTTCAATATTCATAATCAAATTCAAACGTAAGAACGAACTTTTCCTAAAATTTCGTCGTACTGCCTTTATTGAAACCGGATTTATTGAAATAAATTTTTATTTTTTTTGTTCCCGAATTTAGTTTTATAAAATTCTTCATTGGAGAGAAATTTGCTGTTATCTGAAATTCTGTTAATTTTTTTTTAAGTTATAGTAAATTAATTCAGTTTTGTTTTTCTGAGACGGATTGCAAAATCTGTACTCATGACCATTTTTCTACATGCTACACTGATATTTTAGCAGTGTGAATGCAACCATAGTGATTTAGAGGACGCTCTGGCCCAGTTGGCAAAGGTGTCGAGCTAGTGATCTGAAGGTTGCTGGTTCGATGCCGGTCGCTGACAAATCTAAGGCTGTGTACACTAATGACTGCAGGTTCACGTTAAATCTCTCGTGGCTGCAATGTCCTGCAAGTTCTCAAATTTAAATCTGGAGGTGCGGGGTCAAGTGTTCCGGTGTCGTCACTTGACGCGGTTCTAAATTACGGAACCCGCTTGTAGGGGGTAATGATGTCCGTCTATACGGTGCCCCCTTAAATGAATGGCCAGCAGTCTTGCGGTGTGAGTTTGGGCGGCCGTCAGCATTCGATTTTGACCACTACTGGTCTGGTGTCTGCAAGGAGTGGTCTGCCCGGTAATTCACATTTGGGCGAATTTCTAGAAACGACAAGTGCCTTCGCATTTGAGAAATAAAAATAAATAATGCAACCATAGTGAATTAAAAGCTAAATATAATTAAATTAAATTAAATTTATTGCATATACTGGATATATTCGTTACTAAAGATGTGAGGGCAACATTATTTATACCTTAGATCTGGAGGCAACACTTAAACTTCTGCTTCCAACTTCTCTTACCATAGAAGTTGAAAATTTTATTATACATTCTGTACAAAGTTTTAAGAATTTCATGATATAACTATTTAACAGTAGTCTGTCATCATGTTAACTGCCACATAATCTGGTACTTCTTTGCCTCGTACAGGTTTCTTCTTTCTATCTCCTTAATATTTTGGTGGAATCGTTCTTTGTTATGTTCTCTCTTATCTGTACTCTCCAGATTTCCTGAAACCAAGTTTGAATTCAATAGGAGGGGTTTCAGAACTCGGCATTATAGGAATAAAACTTTAGTTGAGCAAATGCAAAAATTGGAATGCTTATTGGAACATTCTTAAATGATATCATTGTTTCGGTAGGTTTGGATAAAAAAGATTTGTGGGGAAATTTGACAGATCCCTTGGTATAAAACAATAATTTTTTTCTAAAATACATTTATGCATTAAAATTTTTTATTGTTTTGCGCTTTATCTTATATAGTTTGAATCAAGATTAAAATGTGCTCACACGTAAATTAATCTTAAAATTTGTGCATAAGTTAATACCTATTTGACTAGTTTTCTAATCCTAAATAGAGGGCTTGCAAGATCTGTGCTTATTTATGCCTCAAAGACACGGACTATGACCTTAAGAGATGAACATCCCCTAGGTATAGAAGAAAAAAATTCTAAGAAGTATTTTTGAAAGTGTCCGGGTAAATGGATTGTAGAGAAACTAATTCAACAATGAAGTGTGTCGACTTCATAAAGACCCTGACATTACTGAACTTATTTAAATACAAAAGATGAAATAGGCTCGCCATCTGAAGCGATTTCCTCCTTTAGATTAACACTAAGATCAATTTTAGGGCTAAGCCAATTAGTAATCGATCCAGAGGTAGTCTAAAACAAAGATGGAGTGTATCAACCTTGACATTACTAATCTTGTTTAAATACAAATAATGGAATGGGCTGGTCATCTGATGCGATTGCCACCCACAGATTAACACTAAGAACAATTTCAGGGCTAAGGCGACTATTAATCGACCCAGAGGTAGTCTAAAACAAAGATGGACAAGGTATTTTACCTTTTGCTGTTGCTAATACTCTAGCATCTGAATATAAATTCAGGTGAGTTCCATGAGGTTGTTGACTCGGGAAAAATCAAGTACAAGAAGAGGGTTTTCTTAAGATCTTCTCAGATAAGGCCCAGATACTCCAAAATGTTCTTCTGGGGTGTCCTGCAGGACATGGCACTTAGTGCAGATGAAAAAGACCTTTCTGTCCCCGTCGAAAGAAAGGCACCTGAGGTGTCCACTAGCAAGCCTAAAGAGTGCAGTTTGGGGGCTTCTATCGCAGTTTGCTTTCCTTCCCAGGTCTTGCTGAGTGCCTCATCGTGGAGGGAGGATTGCACTGGGAAGAGTGGGCGAAGTAAATCGGGAGTGCATTCTTCTTGTAATGTCACCCAAGGAGTGATGACCATTCCAGTAATCTCAGCTAAAATCAACAGGCGAAGGAGCTAAGACAGTCTTTTAGCTGCCGGTGCTACGGTCCTCCGACTAACAGAAGCTTTTACATGGTTTTGCTGACTTTTACCTTTTAAATTGTAGGAGTTGGAATAGTCACCATCTTTGCCCTTTGTGACTGTTCCTATAAAAAGGGCAAAGATGATGAAACGACAAAAAGCTAGGGTCCACACTGAGCTATCGTGCTAGTAATGATCATATAATAGACAGGAATTGAGTTTGTAGAGAGTTTGCTTCTAGAATGAATAAAGTATTTAAAAGAATTTATATCTTCCCTTTCGTATAAAATATATATTAGGTTGGCCAAAATGTTCGTTCGTTTTTTAGTAAAATTGCTGTAGTAGCGCTTCTTTGCCTTTAACGTCATTAGAAACAAATTTGTTAGATTGTTTTGTCATATAAGCTTACATTTGAAACTAAAATTTCTCAAAATGGTGAATTTTTGTATAGCCGTTTTAATAGTGAAGGTGGAAAAAAATTAGCAACATTTTGGGTATATTAAGCTTTATTATTTCAAGAGAGGTAAAAACAAAAAAATACAGATTTGAGCACAGTAAAATTTGGGAAGATGGGATTATGAAGTTGTCTGAAAACTTTATAATTTCTTCTGCCCAGGTGGCAGCAGAGGGTTGTAGTACAAAACGGTGAACATATTAGTCAATCAAGTTTTTGGTGAAAACCAAAAACGTGCCTTTTATTTTTACTTAAGAGATCAAGTACATTCTAAAAGTTAAGAGACTCGACAAATATGGCCATATTTTCAATCATCAGTAGTTATGAAAATTATTTATTCACATATATGAAAACTTTACTATGAGTTAAACACTTTTTAAACATTTCTCTTCATTTTTTCTAGCTTGAAGACTTTTTTTTAATGCTTAAAAATTTTAACCATTGTTTTTTTCAATGTTATGTCATTGCGCACAGACTTCTGTACATTAATGAATACACCCATTGTTTTAGCCTTAAAATTAAGTTATATAATAGTATATATTTAAAATGACTAACTATGAAATTAAAATTCCTAGTTCTTAGAAAAAAAATAATAATTTTTAAATTTCCAAAGCATTTTTGATACATTTTACAGTAATTAAAATTTTTATAATAAGAATGATATAATAGTTGGTCAATCTAGTATATATATAAAACAGTTCAGTAACTGACTCACTCACTGACATACAACACACAGACGAAACCGCTGGACCTAAAGGGCTGAAATTTTGCATGGCGATTCTTCTTATAGTATAGGGGTGCACTAAGAAAGATTTTTGCAAAATTCTTCTTAGATATTTTTAAATTATATTTTTAAGATGCTTTAGTAGCTTTTTTTTTAAGTTTACATTTGAAATAATGATTTGAGGGATATAAAATTGATATCACGAGAAAGATCATAAAATTCCTTTAAAATGAGATCTTTTTCGAATCCTCCATTGTCTGATTTTTGGTGAATTTTTAAATATTAATTTTTAGAATTTAATTTATTAAATGCTGATCACGTGATTTCTTATTCTGGTACTTTAAATAAATTTATCGTCACGTGCATAACAACTAAATAGACAAAAAAAATATGTATTTTTCTTGCTAATGCAACAGACGATTGGACATTATCCAAAAAAATATTAAAATACAATAAAAGATTTTATGTTCCTCAAACTGTACTATATTAACTGTACTATATTCTTTAGTATGTCCTATTAGATTTAATTCGAATATTTCCTTCTACATTATTTTGTCCACAAAAATATCCCTTATGATTTTTTATAAATATTTTTTTACATCAATTGTATACATTGATCGTCGTATTTATTATAAATAAATATATATATATATATATATATATATATATATTTATTTATTTATTTATTTTTTTCGCATTAATTGCATACATTGATCGTTGTATTTAATTTGAATGCACTCCGTAGCGAAGTGCGGGTTTTCAGCTAGTTAAATTATAAATGTTTGTATTGCATGTGTATTAAATTTCATGGTATTATACCCAACTGTTCTGGTGATATCATGTGCGCTATGACATAACAATGAAAATTACAAGGGTTAAGATTTTAAACAATTTAAAAATGTATCCTAAAACTAGAAAAAATTGAGAGCCATATTTATAAGAGCGATTAACTCACAGCAAAATTTTCATATTTCAAAACGGATGGTTTTCCTAACTACAGATGATTAAATATATGGATATATATGTTGAGTCTATTAGCTTTTAAAAGGTACGTGATACCTTAAAACCGAACGAACTTTTTGGCTAAACTAAAAGCCCTTAATCCTTGTTTCTTGCTTTGAATTACTTTAATAAATATGTCTTTAGAAATCTCCTCAAGCACATTAAACATATGTAGTTGAATCAATTAAACAATTTCGAAAACAGTTACGAAAATATACTTGATGGATTTCAATGGGGTTAGCAGGGTTTTAAAATTAATTCTTCTAAGAAAAACAGAGAAAGAAATGTATTTTTTCAAAACATAAAAAAAAAATTACAAATTAAAATTTCGTTAGTTCCCGGGATAGTTAATTTTATAGGAAACTATCTTGATGTGAGGAAACACGACTTCACTTTCCAGCAGGACGATGGTCTCTATTAGTGTCCAGAAGAGCGATTTTAAACCATTAGTTAAACATTTATCAATGAGCATAGTAAAAAAAGTGATTCAAATTGATTGATATTCAAAATGAGCATAGTAAAAAAGTTGATTAATTAATAAAACTACAGGCAAACATCCAACGTTCTTGGCACCAAAAGAGAAAGAGGAAAATGCAAAGATTGAAATTAATACAAAACAAGATTGTCGATGATTGTAATTGCTTATTTTTTAAAATTCCTTAATTATTTTAAAAAACAATTTTCTTTTATTTCTTGATTTGGTTTTTCTCTGCTTACAAATCAAATTATAGAATACGTTATGCTTACATTTCATTATATTTAAATAGAAGAGTTTTACTTTCCAAAGTCGAAAATAATTTGTATGTAAATTTTACGGAGGCAAATTCCTAAAAAAAATTTTTAATAATTATAAATTCCTTCTGAAAATTCGGTTCGCGCTCGAATTAAATATGATATTAAATATTTATTTTTTTAACTTACTGTCATAGAAAAGTAAAGAAGCCTTCCTTTATGTAACTCTTGTGAAACAGTAATTTAAAAAGGATAAAGGAAACAAAGTATTGAAGAATGCATTATACGTAGATTAATTAATAAAACTACACGCAAACAACCAAAGTTCTTGGAACCACAAGAGAAAGAGGAAAATGCAAGGATGGAAATTAATACAAAATAAGATTGCCGAAGATTGAAATTGCCTATTTTTAAATAGTACTTAATTATTTAAAAAAAACAATTTTCCTTTATTTCTTGATTTGGTTTTTCCCTGCTTACAAATAAAATTATAGAATACGTTATGCTTACGTTTCATTGTATTTAAATAGAAAATTTTTACTTTCCAAAGTCGAAAATAGTTTGTATTTAAATTTTACCAAGAAAATACCAATAAAGTTTTTTTAATTATCATAAATTCCTTCTGAAAATTTGGTTCTCGATCGAATTCAATTTGAGTTTAAAGATTTATTTTTTTAAATTACTGTAATACGAAATTAAAGAAGCATTCCTTTATGTAACTCTTGTGAAACAGTAATTTAAAATGGATAAAAGATACAAAGTAATGAAGAATGGATTATCCGTTGATTAATTAATAAAACTACAGGTAAAAATCCAAAGTCCTTGACACCAGAAGAGAAAAAGGAAAATGCAAGGATTGAAATTAATACAAAATAATATTGCGGATGGTTGTCACTCCCTATTTTTAAAAATTCCTTAATTACTTTTAAAAAACAATTTTCCTTTATTTCTTGATTTGGTTTTTCCCTGCATACAAATCATATTATAGAATACGCTATGCTTACGTTTCATTGAATTTAAATAGAAAATTTTTACTTTCCAAAGTGGAAAATAATTTGTATTTAAATTTTACTGAGAAAAGACCCAAAAAGTTTTTTAATAATTACAAATTCCATCTGAAAATTCGGATCTCGATCGAATTCAATTTGAGTTTAAAGATTTATTTTTTATAAAAAACTTACTGTCATAGGAAAGTAAAGAAGCATTCCTTTATGTAACTCTTGTGAAACAGTAATTTAAAAAGGATAAAGGAAAACAAAGTATTGAAGAATGCATTATCCGTCGTTGAAGAAACTGCATTTACTTGCATTTTCACAAATATTCTCCTCAACGAATCTTTCAATTTTTTCGTCATTTCCTTTGTTTCAGAAATTTCATTTCGAATTTTATAAACTGTTTACTATTCACAGAGTATTCATTTTCTACCTCCTTTTCTCTCATACCAACTTTTTTCAATTCCAACATAAGCTCAGCTCGCTTCTTGTATCAAAAGATTAGAAAAGATTAAGTTCTAAAGCACCTCGTTTCCCTCTGTTAATGCTCGTTTTATACTTTAATGCTATTTTCTGTAGTTTTAGAATACTTAGCTATTTCAAAAAGTTTAGAATACTTTTTTTTAAAGTTGCGCTTTCATATTAAAATTCCTGTAGAATGTAGAAAATATTCCTCATGATTAAGTATTAAAACTGCTGTGAATAAATCATCTCTTGTTTTATGATTAGATGAAACTGAATACTTGAACAACTGAGACTTAATAAAAGTACAGTTGCTTTGATAGAAAATTCTTAGAATAAATTTATTTGTCAAGCAGATGAATAAATCTAAAAACTTAATTATTAACTAGTTGGTACCTGTCAAAACATGACGGCTAGATAGTAAATAAACGTACTAATACACAAATTATACTCAACACATCATTGCCAAATGTTGAAAATCATCATAATGCACAGAAACAAATTGATGTGTTTAAGCGGCCTCGTGTTTAGTGAGTATCTAAAGCCAGATTTAAAAATGTCACTTAGCATGCGCAGAAAGAAATATTTTTATTGTGAGTTATCGGTAATTAAACAGCGCGAAATAAACAATTTCCATCATGTTTAATCCTATATTTAACAGACATGATTATCATAAAAATAAAAAAAGCATAGAGAGGTCTAGAGAGACTCCTCGGAATACACGTGTTTATCATTAAAACATATCACTGAGCATGCGTAGAAACAGTGAGTTTCTAAAGCCAGATTTAAAAATGCCACTGGGCATTCGCAGAAATCATTTTTTAATTGTAAATTATCACTAATTAATAGAAATTGCGGTTACAAAACCAAATTTGACAAATTTACAGATTTATTATCTTTTGTTTAAGATCAAAATGAAGTAAATTGATGCTGTAGTTTTCTCTCACGGACTGCCCAAAAAGTCGGCTTAGCAACTTAAATATACAGATTTCATTATTTTCTGGAAGCTAAACGCTTTCTGTATTTCGTAAAAAAAACTTCTATGTATGTTAACATTAAATATTTATTTCTGCTAGAAGTAAGTGGATCCCAGACTCTTAAAATTTTATTAGTATATAAATTACTCTTCATTTTTTAAAAAATGTTATAAATTTAAAATAAGTACGAAACATTACTGAATGAGTAAAATGGATAAAACGTATTTGCGAAGCTTGAGTTTATGCATAGGATCTGAATGTAAAGGAAAACTATAAGATAAGCAGTCCTAACGTTTAATGTGTGTCATGATAGTGTATCTACAGAAGATATTTCGCACTTTATGGAAACGATTTTGTAATTTATTTTTGTCGTTTGCATTTTGAGATAAAAATTTGGTAATTTCAGAATAATCGTCTGCTACTGTTTCCTTTTGATTGAAATGTAAAATGAAAGATTGATTTTGAAAATGGGCCCTAAAATTGAAAGATGGGTTGAGGGTTACGTAAATACGCTTTCCGAGGAAAAATATTTGTATGAACATATTATAAGACGATGTAAACATAGCGGTTATTACATTTAAAGAAAAGTTATTTATAATATCCTAAATCTGAAAGCAAAAAAAAAAAAAAAGTCTAACTGAAAGAAAAAATGAGAACCTGACTGCGAAACCTCATCCTAAGACTGTTCGAACGCAGGTAAATATCATGAAAGTGAAGTCTCTGATCCTAAAAGAAAATCCGCTGACTCAAAGATGCATTGCATCGAAACTAGGAATGTCTTCTGGCACTGTAAGTAAAATCATTCATAAAGATTTGAAATTCAATAAGATGTTTAAACTGAAAGTTCATCTGCTTTTGCCAAATCTCAATGCTGAAAGAAAAACAAATTGTAGAAAATTATATGAAAATCACCTGGCTGCTTAAAAATGGAAATGTGTGGTAACACTCGATGAAGCATGGATTCATTTAAGTGACTGTAATTAAAAAATCAATTTCTTATTGCTCAACTGACAGAAATGACCGTACGAAATGGCTTCGTCACTGTACAGAAAAGTTCCCAAAGGGGTTCTTGATAGTTGCAGGATTTTGTTACAACGGCAAATTAAAAATCAAAAAAGTCTCAAGTAGAGCCAAAATTAATTCGCTCTACTATCAGTAGAATATTTTAGAACCAATTTTTGAAGAATAAATTCCAGCCATATATGGAAAGGACATTGATAAAGTTGAGCTTCATGTGGACAAAACCTCTAGTCACACGTCTAAATCAACTGCTGCTTATTTAGCAAAGAAAGAATCAGAAACAGGAATAATTTGTATCCCTTTTAATGAAATGCCTGTAAAAGCACTTGATGTTTCTCCAATGGACTTTCGAATTTTTGGTTTATTAAAGCAAGCCTTAGGAAAATGGCATCTAAGAACACTGAACAGAGTTTGAAAAATGGTCCAAGAGGAATGGCTTAAAATTGACATGACAGTACTAAGAAAATGTTTACTTTCATGGAAAATTCGAGCTAGAGCTAATATCAAGAACCATGGCTATCAGACAGAAGCAAATAGCCACAAAAATGCAGCATTTGTACATAAAACTTAACTATCAAAATCGTTTTCATAAAGTGGGAACGACCCTCTGTACTTGCTTTAAAAAAATAGCATACTTAATTTGCAGATTACCAGATCGGTCTGTCGAATAGGGGTATTTGAAAAATAATTGCTATAATTTGTTGAATGTCAACTCAAGAAAATAAAGCTTTACACTTGTTCAAGCAAGTAACTTTAATTAAATAAATACTCAGAACTAAATAAGGTACAAAGCTGAATAATAAGTTATAACACTACATCTAAGGTACAACCACTTACCTGGGCATTTCAGCAGCAACTGAACTACCATATGACAACTACAGTTGATATACCAATAGGGGAAAACAGGGAAAAACAGTTTGGGAAAGATTTATGATATTGCCTTCCTCCGAAGAGAAGATCCCCGAGAAGCTTTAATTAAATAAACACTCAGAACTAAATAAAGTACAAAGTTGAATAATAAGTTATAACACTACATCATAAGGTACAACCTCTTACCAAGGTATTTCAACAGCAACTGAAGTACAATTTGACAACTACAGTTGATATACCAATAGGGGAAAACAAGGAAAAATATTTAGGGAAATATTCCTTTCTAGGTGAAATAAATGGGAAAAATATGTAAATACCTTCCTTAGGGAAAAAGGAGGGAAAATTCAAAAATAGAGAAAACCTTCCAACATAATCCTCAGCATCGATGTTGTGCTATCTGATAGCTTACATCACATCGTTTTAACGAATACATAGAATGAAGCATCGTTATAAAACCTTCATTCGTACATACACAGTTAAAACATTCCGATTGCATGTACCCTTGATATCGGTGAGCGCAGGTTTTCTACAGCGGCTCCTTGTAAAACAGACCCTGAACGCTATTTTGCGATTTTGGAAATTTTTTTAAAGTGAAAATCCTTTACATATTTTTTGGGGGAGTTAGTGAAAACAATAATTTAGGTAATTAGTAAAAGCATAGAGTTCTAAAAAGAGCTTTTTAGAAGATTTGAATACTGGAATTCAATCTACGATTTACAGGTCAGTTCCCCCTTTTAATAAATGGCTGAAAAGAAGAGAGCAGTGGAGCAAGATTAAAGTACTCTGAGTACATTCATATAAATTGTTGAAAATTTTTCCACCGCGAATAGTATTTTTAGGTCTGCAAGTAGAGTAAATTGAACAAAAAATTCAGAAGTAATGCTCTTTTAACGAACTCTTATTTGCATAATAAATTTATATTTATGTATATGATTCATAAATCCCTGCAATTAGAATGTTTTGTGTAAAGTAATGCTTGTTTTATTCAATAAAATTACTCAATACATCCAGGAAATAATGATATAATAAATAAACGTATAATGCATCATAAATATTGTCAACATTAATACAAGTATAGTAAACTTAAAACATAAGATTGCGTATGAAACATAAAAGGGTTAATTGAACTTATATATAATTATTTTTTCATATAAATGTAATTGTAATTTATTCTTAGAATTCCCTAGACTCTTTTGAATCACTCGCTTAATCATAGATCAACTGATAGGAACTTTCTATAATGTCTTTCGTTCATTTTCTTCATTTTCGTTTCCTGTATTTTTGGGCAGAAGTTTACAGGAAATCGACTGCTCCCGTCAGCTCTAAACGTTTAAACCCTCGAAGCTAAACAAAGTTACAGCAGTTGAGAGCTGCGAAAACTAAGTTACATTTAGATAAAATCGCGTAACCCTCTTTTCGTTATCTCAATATGTTTTCAGAAATTCACACAGTTTTCTCTAAATGTATATATATATATATATATATATATATATATATATATATATATATATATATATATATATATATATGTATATGTATATATATATATATATGTGTATATATATATGTATATGTATATATATATATATATATGTGTATATATATCTATGTATATGTATATGTATATATATATTATATATATATAAATATATATATATATATATATATATATATATATGTGTATATATATCTATGTATATGTATATGTATATATATATATATATATAAATATATATATATATATATATATATATATATATATATATATATATATATATATATATATATATATATATATATATATATATATATATATATATACACACATTCAGGTATACATATATATATACATACAAAAGAGGTAAGCAACAATAAGTAGTTCAACGTTAATAACCCGCGATAGTTTCATTAGAAGAGACTACCTGAATTTTTTTTACATAATATCTGGCTTGATGCATTGTATGTAAGTTGAAAAGTTCAGAAAAACAGCTCACGATAGGTAAAACAGTAGCAATATTTTAATAGTTTGGTCTAGAGTAAGTCCAATTTCAAAACAGGATGCTAATCAATGCTACATTTAAATGCTACTTTAAGGCTATATTCTATTGATTTTTAAATGGTTCAGGTTCAAACAAAAACTAAGCTATCCTTTACTAGAGTATTTATTGTATGTAATTTAAATGCTATTCAGTTAGCTAGTGTTCAAGCTGTCCTTTTCAAAACCCTTTCAAAATTCTAAATTATTGTTAACCTTCCATGTGCGTAGATTAATTATGTTGTTAGCTTTCATTTTAAGAACAAAGGAGTTGATTTCGGCATATACTATACGATCCCTGTAAATTTGGAGATAATCCCTCTTCGTTAGATAAGTTTTTCAAGCCCAGAGAACCAGGCTCACCCAATCATTCCACTTTTGCAGTGTCACATGACAAGCCGTCTATGAAGTTATATAAAGGCCTTTGGTCACCTACTTGTACACTTTCTGGATTATCACCGTCATATAAAGATGCAGCAGTTTGACAGAAATAAAAGTTTGTTGAGAGCTGCGGTATGTTTCTGTGTGATTGGGGCTAGAGGGGCCGATTTCATGCAAAGATCTTCGAGACGCCGTTCGCCACGACTTCCAGCGCGGAAACTGAATTTTGTGGACTAATTACGGAAACCACTTTCGATGTGACACACGGCCGACTATCTGATTTGCTTCTGCCTTCCCTCATATATATATATACACACGTATACTGCATGGAGGTCCTTAAGCCTAGTAAAAGATTGAATAATTGAGAAGAATGACAATCTGTCAAAATAAACAATATCATCCACCTACCGATAGCCAGAAGTTTAGTGTATATGTCAAGAGTCAACAATTTTTATCAAAAGAACTTAATACATCTCGTCGTCTTACAGTAAGAACATAATTTCTTTTCTCTTTTCTCTAAGCTACTTGGTTCAAAATAAAATTCAAAGAATGAACAAACGCTTTATACAAGTAAACCCTATTTATAAAGAATGCATGACTTGATTTAAGAGTTTTCCTCGGAATCCACCTACATACCGCCCTCGCATCCAGGATATTACTTCATTACTCTCATATATTTCATTTTATTCTCTGTAGGAGTCAGAGATGTGTAGTTGAAATAATGAAAAGAAATGTTATTCGAAGTCCAGAAAGAGCATGGATGTTTTTATATTAAAAACCTCTCATATCTGGAGGTCATTTTGTCTTCTTGCCATATAAGATTTCAACTTCAGTTAAAATTATGTTCAATTTAGCGTTGAGGATTTTCTTTTACTTTTTTCCGCTATAGGTTTAGTATTTTTGAAGATATATGTATGTTTAGAGCTAAGAGTTTTTGACAAATATAATTACATATGAGTCAGGATGTTAATATATTGTGCTCAAATGTTTCAATTCATTTTGTTTAAGTGCCAATGATTTTGAAAACTTGAAATTAAATGATTAAACAAATAATTCCTCTAAGTTCTTGAAAAAAGATACATTTTTACGGAGAAACCTTCCATATCTGAAGAAAATCAATCTATGTTGCTAAAATTAAGCATTTTGAGCCTATAAAATAAAAATATGTTCAAATGAACTTTCCTCTTTTTAAAATTTTTTTGGATGCGTTTTGTATCTTTAAGGATATGTATCAAGGGTAGACAAACTGCGGATATTTGTTTGTGTTTATAATTTTGGAAAATAGTTCCAGAATCAAAATACTCCCAAATTAAGCAAACTGCATGTCAAATAACCTTCATTCTTCCTAAAACTTTGAGGGTATGAATCCTTATGTTCTACATTTAGGTTGATAAAAACTGAACAACCCTCAAATCTGACGAATCAACGTTTAAATTAAACGAATTGCAACAATTCAATATAAGCCACATTTGAATGATTTGAAAAAAACAATTAAAAGAAAAATATTTTCTAAAGCTATTAAAAATATATAAGAATTTAGAAATATCAATTATTTTAACAATTGGAGAATGATATATTTCAGCGACATAAGCTCAAAGATTGCAAAGCAACATTTAAGGCTTGGGATGTATTGAATCAAAATTAACTCTCATCTGGTTTAAATTCACTCTGTCACAAAAAAATATATGCACCCAGTAGGAAACGAGCTATTATCACGAAACTTGACATGTATGTAGTGTATGAGGAGATAAGCAAATGATTACAAATTCAGAAGGACAGACCGTTTTATTAAGAAGATATGGCATGAAAAAGGTTACAAATTAGTAAGTAGTAAATCCATCTCAAGCAGCTATACAAGCCAAAACACGGTGTGGCATCGAATCAATGAGGTCACTTATGACCTCCTGCAAAAGATCTTGCCATAATCTTTGCAACTGGGCAGTTAATTCACCAGTTTCCGGGATGGCTGCAGTTGCCTTCCAAGCACGTCCCAGACGTGCTCTATTGGCGAAAGTTCTGGTGACCTGGCAAGCCATGGGAGTACGTCATATCCTTGAAGACACTGTTGAGTCGCGCAGTATGTGGACGAGCGTTGTCTTGCTGATAAATGGCACTTGGGCGACTTGATAGCATAGGCAGTACATGTGGCGTTAAAATCTCGTCCACGTAACTACGTGCCGTCAAAGTGCGTTGAAGTACGACTAGAAGTGATCGTATGTCCCAACAAATCGCTCCCCACACTATCACACCTTGTGTAATCGCCGTATGCCTCTCGACAACAAATGCCGGATCGGACCGGTGGCCTGGCCGCCTCCACACGCGTATGCGCTGGTCATCAGCATTGAGACTGAATCGGGATCCAATGCTAAAGATCACACGCCTCCAGTCGGTCACACTCTAGCTTTCCCGAGGTCCAAAAATCCAATCGACACTGCCTATGATGTGGGGTCAATGGTAGGCGCCTTTAATGGACGTCGGCTCCTTATACCTGCGTCGGCCACCCTCTCCGAATGGTTTCCCTTGATACCACCGGGTGTGTGGAAGGTGGTAAATGGCGTCGAAATGATTCTAGCGACGTTGTTGATGCGGGCGTGGCCGCTCTTATGATTGCGCGATACTTGCGCATTTGTGTTCCTGGGACGTCCCACCCTCCGAGACGGTAGACTATCCCTTCCGTGATCCATTGTTGCCAACACCGAGCAACTACCATATCGCTCCGACCGAGGTGGTGGCTGATACGCCTGTTCGACTATCCTGCTTCTCTGAGGCCTACTATACGCCCCCTCTCAAAGCCCAAAAATTGTTCGTACTGTCGCCGGTTACGTCTCAGAGGCATCTCTAGTCACAATACCGTCCATCCAAGTCGACAGATTTGTTTGAATAACTCTATGGCACGAGCAATCATGCTTTTAAACTCTCCCAGCTGCGCATCTCATATGCGCATAGCTCGCTTACCCTTGTCTCATTGGGGTCGAAATTTTAATCATTTGCATATCTCTTACCAGACTACATTCCTGCCAAGTTTCGTGATAGTAGCTCGATTTCTTCTGGGTGTATATATTTTTTGTGACACAGTGTAAATCACCGTTTGACAAAGAAACAAGCGAATGCAGAGGAGCGACGCTTTTCTACTAGGTGGGAATCCCCGTGGATAGCGTACAGATGCTACAGTCAGGGGGAGAACGCCGCGAGGCATGGTCGGAGGAAGGTGAACTTCGAACGAAAAAGATTGAAGAAGTGAAGATCGTTTTGTCGTACAGCAGTTGGACATTGTTAAGCTTACCGAAGGCGTTTGGAATTAAAGTCAAGGCAAAAAGATTAGTGGGGAGAATTGTACAAGCAGTGGAATGGCTGAATTCTGGCAGGGTTTCCATAATAAAGCTACCGGAATTCACAAGCGCGATAAATTCCACGTTTCATATAGCATTGAATACGGAAGCTATCTAGTCTAATTTTTGTTGTAATAAATAGACTTTAGTGTGGAAAATCTCATCGAATCTCGTTAATGGTGAGTTCTTTGTTTTAATATATACTATACCTAAAAGGTAAAAGAAAATAGCTGAACTTCACCGACTGCTGTGTACTAACTCTATTGGATTCGCTCAACTCATTGTTAACCTATGGAGAAAATGTGTCTACTATTTACAGCTAAATAAATTTATTTCGTTTCTTTTTCTTTCACCCTAATTCATGTACATATGTCAAATGATTTGTGTCTATAGAGTTTTCATGGAATAGACTTACATGTCATCCTGAGTCTGGAGATTAATACATTAATTTCCCTATTAGTCCACGAAGAAGGACAAAATTCGAAGAAAGAACAACAAAGTCTTCAAAGAACATGTATATATTTAATAAGAATCACGAATAACTCACCATCAGTTGAATTCTAGGAATCAGTACGAGTCAGTAGAATTAGAAGGAGTCACTGGATGAAAAAAAAATTAAGGGCCTCCGGGACGCATTTTAAAATTTTCTTTATTTATTGAATTAAAATTTTGAATTTTTTTGTGATGGTTAACCATATAATTCGTAAACAAAATCACATCATAAAACTTCTCATAAAGTTTTTTAAAAAAATTTTAATTTTAAAATTTTCAATAAAAGTGGGGAAATTTAAAATCGTAATAACTCGAAATATTATTTGCCGAATTTCAAAATTTTCATGTAATTAAACTGACATATTTAAGTTTCAATTCTGATTCAGCATTTTTTTAAATATTACATTTAAAAAAATTAAAAATACGTATTTAGAGTAAAAATTTTAAAAAAGTGATGTAACTTATTTTAAAAAAATCATATTTCAAAAATTAATTTTCTGTTTCAAATTTCCTGTATTAAAATTAAAGAAAAATAATTGAGAAAGACATGTTCCAAGTTTGAACCATTTATCTTTAACGGTTCTTGGCTTATAGCAATTTAAAGACGAGAAATATGGTGAAAAAACCCATCATGCAGAAAACGCATTTAAAGGTTTAAACAGAGTTTGGCTGCTATTAGAATGTTACAAATCTAAAAATTAATATCTCTGGTTCTAATTAAGATAGAAACATGATTTAAACGTCATTTTAAGCGGAAAAGAACAGAAAATCTTTTAATGCATAAAATGTTTTTCGAACATTTGAAGAATTTTATGCCCTGGACCCCCTTAGATTCAAAGAATATACAAAAGCTTTTTCAGAGATCTCGTGAAGAAGTCAATGTTGTTAGAACGTAAATCTTCCATGTCTGAAAAAAAGATATAGTAAGTATGCCGAATATGAAACCCCTTTTTATTTCCATATATAACTAGGAAAGTAAGTGAGGGATTATAGTACTAACTTGATATCCTTTTAATATATACATTTTACTGTACATAACAATGACAGAAAATTTAAAATAACCTTACATTTTTCATGTATTAAATTATAGAAATAAGTGTGCCATTTTTGGGGACTGAAAAAAGTAGTCCTAATATGAGACCCCCTACTCTACAACTCTAAATATGAATTAGAATTACTGAAAAGTTCGTAAAAACAGAACTGTACACAATAATTAGATAACAGTTACCTGTATACACTATTAAGGGGAAAAAAAAAGTGACATTTTTAACAAATTAGTTGGTTTACACTACAGGTTTTGTTTACTTTTTGTTTTTAGATTCAAACTTTTCCCATTGTTTACAAATAAAAAGTTTGTCGGCTCCATAATCTTCAGGGGCCCACCTGAAACACCTGCTACATTGACTCCACTGTTCTCCTCTTTTGTCTTCTGGAAATAAACAACCACAAAAAAGGCATTCAGCGTCATTTTCATCAATGCTATCATCACTGCTGTCATGGAGAGGAAGTTTTTCATCATCTTCAAATGAGATGAGATCATCATAGCTATAATTAGGCTTATTCGTTCTCTAGTTTTTAACTAGTCTTCTATTTTCATCCATCCTTAATTTTCTCCTTCCTGTAGGGACCCCTTTGCCTTTTCTCTTTATTGTTTCCTTATCCTTTTCTTTTTATCTTAATCTCCTTTTCCTTGTTTATCGTTTGATTTCTTATCTTTTAGGTCTATTCTTTTTTTTCTTGTAGGAAACAAAGCTTTTTCGAATATGCTGCAGTTCTTTTGTTAATGATATCAATCAATTTATTTTTATAAGGCAATGACGTGATAATATTGGCTTTACGGGCCCCACTTGGTTTCGAGGTGTTTTTCTCAGGTAACGTAGTCAAGGGATTTATTTCTTGAGGAGTCACTAAGAACTAGTTTGAACTTGTTTGATCAATACTTTCCACATTGTCACCATTGCTACATAGTTGTGGATTTCGCCTGGGCGTCATTGCATCTGCAGCTTCAGACGAAACAAGGCTGTGAGAGTGAAAACTAAAATGGCTAATATGAGAGCCTATCTCATATTAGGCATGATTTGGGGTCTCATATTGGACACGACCATGTTGTTGAACACGCCAACGAATTTTTTAGGTTAGGATTGACGTTAGCTTAAAAACAAACAGGCGTGTTTACACACTACATTTATAGCTACCTATCCAATACTAACAGTTTTAATAAGAGTCTCACCTTAAAGATGAAAACAGCCAATGAAAATGGTGATGCAAAAAAGTCGACGAGCACACATTCAGGAAAAAAATACTGCACCTTTGTGTGCGCTTGCAAAGACTCGACTGAATCACCAATTACGAATGATGCAATATACAGTAATCACCGCTTATAGTGATCAGTAGGTTATAAGAATCAACCGCTTATAAGAATCAATATCGCAAAAACAAAAACAAATGTATTATTTCCATGTTAAAATTTTCGCTTTAAAGAATCAATCCACTGGTTTTAAGAATCAGTTGACACTCTTCGCTTTCCTTTCATTTTTCCAAAAAGCCACTTAAACCCTCCAAAGGTACGAAGTTTTTCTTTATTCTTTTTAAAAGAAAGAGTGATAAAATGGGATGGAATTCAGTCGTAAAATGCATCCCCTTCTTTGTTAGACATAACATAATAGTTTCCCCTTAAACGCTTTAGCTAAACACTGTCCTATTAGCTTGACCCAGGGGCATCCTACCCGTGCGGACCCGATTTCACTTTTCTCCACTGACAAACAAAGACAGGGACTCTTTTTCCCACCTCCCAAATCCTGTTTGCGGCTTCCTGAACCCTGAAACACATAAATCTTCGACGAAGTGTCCACTATCACTTAGGAAAATGTGACATTATTAGATTCAGCACGTTATCAAACCGTGAAACGTAAACTAGAATGTGAATCTTGACCTCCTGTAAACTTCATTACGCCAAACTACCATAGAAAACTTATTTCCACTACAGGAAGGGTGCAAGAATGTTAAACTGTTAAGCAGGTATGTTTAACAAATATTGGATTATTTTCTTCTCTTACTATAATCATGTGTATCTACTTATAGGTCTAGAAATTAAGTTGTATTTTTAAAATTATAAAAATAATTTTAATAAAAGATAATTAACGTAAATTAAAGAGTATTTTATTGTAAATTATCTAATATATGTATATATAGGTGTGTGTATTCCTGTCCAAAAACCTATATTTCGGCTATAAGAATCAACCGCTTATAAGAATCAAAAACAGTAATAACAAACGGGATTCTTATAAGCGGAAAACACTGTACTACTGTTTTACGATCCAGTCGCCAGGCGGTAGTACTTTATACATCCTATAAGCTGGTGTCTCATATTAGGCATACTTACTCTACATTTTGTTACTATATGACTTTCAGTGTTTATGATTTAAAAGTATTTTCAAATAAACGTAAATTTATTTCTTTTGTTTCCCTATGTGTAAAATTATATATGTCTATAGAGTTGAGTTTTCATAAAATATACTTACATCTCGAGTCAAGACATTAATGCATTTAAACTTAGCTTTTTCCTGCCGTAGTCCATAAAGAAAGGTATATAAAAAAGAAGAACAAAGGAAAATTTCTGATGTCTTGAACGAGCCTACGTGTCTTTGAAATAAAGTTACCCAATAACTCACCATTAATTGAATTAATTCTAGGAGTCAGTGGATGAAATTATTGTAAAATTCAAAGAATAAACAAACCTTTTTAAGAGACCTTATAAGGAAGTCCATATTTTTATAAAGTAAATCTCCTATTCCGGTAAAAATCGATATACTTTGCTTTTCTTGATCTTATAACTTAAAAGCATATTCAAATCAACGTAAATTTACTTCTTTTCTTTTTCTATCGCCCAAAGTTCTGTACTTTTGTAAAATTATGCACATCTAAAGAGCTAAGAGTTTTGATGAAATATACTTACATCTCCTCCTGAGTCAGGAAATTAATACATTGTTAATTTCTTTAGTTATGCAAATCTAAAGCGTTAAGAGTTTTGGTGAAATATATTTACATCTCCTCCTGAGTCAGGGCATTAATACATTGGTAATTTCTTTAAGTAGCCAATGAAGAGAGAGATATAAAAATTCAAAGAATAAACAAAAAGCTCCTCAAATGAACAAAAGTCTTCAAAGAGCCTATGTATCTTTGTAATAAAAATCACTAATAACTCACCATCAATTTTAGGGGACAGTTTATGAAATAAATGTGCAAAATTCAAAGAATAAACGAAAAAATTTTCAGAGATCTTGTAAAGAAGTCCATGTTGTTATAATTTAAATCTACCATGGCTTAAAACAAAAGTGACGCATTTTGCTATTATAGGATGTCTAGATTTTTAAAGGTAAAAGTATGTTCAAATCAATATAAATTTATTTCTTTTCTTTCCCTAAGTGTAAAATTATATACGTCTATAGAGTTGAGTTTTCATGAAATATACTTTCATCTCATCTTGAGTCAGGGCATTAATACATTTAAACTTGGATATTTTCTGTAGTTGTCCATAAAGAAATATATATAAAAATGGAAGAACAAACAAAAACTTCTGAAGTCTTCAAAGAGCCTACGTGTCTTTGTAATAAAAATCACCAATAACTCACCATCAATTGAATTCATTTTAAGATATACCAGGGGATTTTCCCTGCCCTCCGGATTTCTTTCTCCCCGCACAGAATAACGGAAGAGGGGTGAAGATTAAATCGCTTTAAATTCTTCCGTTCCTAAAGTGATTCGACGATATAAATATAATGGCTGGATTATATTATTTTCAATCGAGAACTTCTGCTTCTGTTAGCTGAATTTGGGATTAAAATCCGATAAACTGAGAAAGAAACGGAAAGCTTACGCTCTGTTCCATATATAGTGACGAATATCATAACAAGTCGTCTCAGTTTGGCTTTTCTTTACCATACTACTAGACTATTACAGGTAACCCTCCTATAACACGGTAGATAGGTTCCTAGAAAATGCCGTGTTGTGTGAAACCGTGCTATATGAGACCCAAAGACAGTTAAAAAAAAGGGGGGTTTCTTTCTGAAAACTTATTAAAAACAAAAATTTTTTTATAATTCCATATAAGCAACTTAATTTTTATTAAGAATATAAATGTATGTATAATACAAAACGAAAAGAAATAAAAAAAATTATTTTCACTTAATGGGACCTTAATTTAATAAATTTCTTCCTCATCACTGCTGAGTACAATCAAACGAGAATGTTTTTTTCGGTCGAACGGTTCACCTTCACTTTCAGAACCGTTTTCTCCATTTAGATTTTTTGATTTAGATTTTTTGCTTCTTCTATCCTCTTTAAAAAATCTGTAATTTTGGTTTATTTGCTGTTTCTTACAAGGTCATTGTAGATTCACAGTATGGAAATTTACAATTTTGCATCTCCCTTTTGAATTTTCGGCTTCTTTCAGCGGAAGGGTCTGCATTCAGGAAAAATGATTCAAGATTTTCAGCTGAGCTTAGGCCTTCTTGTAATTTTATAGAGTTATAAATGAATAAATTCGAATTTGTTTATACATTTTCATGTAACGCCACTATAGTTCGTTATTTCTACCGATCATTATTTTAAGGTAATTTAGTTTTCAAATGTGTTTTAAACAAAAATCATGTTATCTAGTGCTATAGAAGTGCAGTGTTGTACAAAGGTTTTTGCAATTTATTTATCGTGTTAGAGCGAAACCGTGTAACAGGTTACAGTGTTATACGAGGGTTCCCGCAATTTATCCTACCGTGTTAGAGCGAAACTGTGTTATAAGATGCCGTACTGTAGGAGGGCTACCTGTACTTTAGTGGAGTCCAACAAATTTTACTATATTCCATAGTACTTTGTTAAAAATAAGGTACTTTACAAATTCATGCTAAGATGCATTTCTAATATTGCTTTATGTTTATCTAGCTATCTAGCTATCTGTACCTGGTGACCATAATTAAAACACCCCTACTCCAACCTCTCTATATATTAGACTACTCAGTGTATAAGCTTCAAATTTTGTACACATACTATTCAAGATATGGGGAAATGGATTACGCGAAGAAAAGAATTAGTTCCAGAAACTCCCATAGGTGGCGCAGTACAACAGAAAATATAAAAAAGAGACAAAAATAAAAATAATAATTTTTAAAACAATTTACGCGAAATGAAATTTTTAGCAGATTCTGGGGAGTGATGAGCCCATTTCCACCTCAATGGAACAGTGAACACGCATAATGTCGCATTTGGGACACGGAAAATCCTCGTACCTTCCAAGAGATTCTACTCCACTCACCGAAATTTACAGTCTGGTGTGCATTCACAGCCACATTCATTTTTGGAACTTTCTTTTTCGAAGAGGCTAGTCGTAATGTCCCTGAGACATATAACTTGACGGCCAACAAGTACAAAAGGATGCTCGAAATTGTTGTTATACCCCATTTGCACCAGCGGCAATGTCTTGACTCAATTACTTTTATGCAAAATGGAACGCATCCACACATTGGACTCTGTGTACAGCAGTTTCTTTCGCAACATTTCACTGAGGACATAATAATCAGTAGTGCGTTTCCGAAAACCTGACCACCTTGTTCTCCAGATCTTAATCCTTGTGATTTTTGGCTATGGGGACACTTAAAAAATCTTATTTATCGAGGACATCTGGTAACCGTGGCAGACTTGAAATAACGTATCACTCTGCGTGTGAGAAGCATTTCAGTCGACCAGCTACGATCTGCAGTTGAACAAGCTGTCCACAGACTGCAGATTTTACATCTTCAAGAAGAGAACTATGTAGAGCAGCCTTCCCTCCGTCAATAAGGACCCTGCCACATGAATGTTTCATATCTTCAAATGAAATATGTTTAAAATGTGTTTTTGTGTCTTTTCAATCATGTCCAGTTGTACAGCTTCACCTATCGGAGTTTCTGGTATTAAATTTTTTATCGCATAATCCGTTTCCCCGTGTCTTGAATAGTATGTGTACAAAATTTGAAGCTTATACACTGAGTAGTTCAATATATAGAAAGGCCAGAGTAGGGGGTGGGGATACGCCGTATCCCCGCGTAACCCCAGTAAAAAGTACTGTATATATATAAATACAATGGAACCAAAATCGATCGTTCCCGAATCATTGTTTTCCCGTATGTGTCGTTATACTTAAAGGAAAAGTGAATCAGCTAAGATCTTAGTCCCATGATTCGCCACTTGTGTAGATATACAGTAAATCGGTGTATCAAGAAATAAATGAAAAGATAAATGTAATTTTAGAGGAATACATTTATAACGAATTTATAAAATAAAATGAGAGTCGAGTATAATGCAACTTAATAAGAATCATTTTAAATCACAAAAACAACAAAATACATTGAACGAGAAATATATGTTATGGCTGGTATATAAAAATCGGTATCCTTTTTATTTCTGTGTACAGTATAGCAATTGAATTGTACATATATTAGCTTTAATTATTTACTAGAGCATTTAAATTCCGATTTCAACTTTTTATTTTAATAAACTTAAATGAAATCATGGTATATAAATGACAGTAAAATCCGTTTATGTTGGTTTATATGAGTTGTATTGTTGTAATTTTTTAAAATTTTCTATTCTTTGAAAATACCAGGTAAATACTTTATAAAACTAATGGTAAATGAATAATAAATGAATGGTAAATTAAAAAAAATTCAAAGTTAATGAATATAAAACAATAAAAGTATCAGGAAAATTTAATAAGCTTTTAATACTTCAAAAAAAATTTATTTCGTTTGTTTTTAAAATATTGATATATCGAAACATTAATATGCATCAAATAATTGTAATTTATGACTTTGTATTTATATAATAAATATTTAATATTGTATTATCTGTAACAGTAAAATTATATTTGAATATTGTTATTTCATGTATTAATTTATAGGTTTTATAATTTCCAATTTATTGAAAAGGTAATTTTGTAGTTCTATGATATTCTTGATAATTTTAAAAACATTCCATAATCAACTTGGAAAACATTTAATGATTAAGTTATTTCTCAAATCTTCATATATTTTATATTTTCACCAAGTAAAATTTGTTACTTAAAGCTGCTGTGTACTAACTCTAATGGATTCGCTCATCTCAATGTTAACCTATGGAGAAAATGTGTTTACTATATACAGCTACATAAATGCTAATAATCCAATAAAAATGGTATTTTCGAATAACCTGAACTTTTTTGCACTTTGCAACAGAATTCAGTTTATAAATTTCATCTACAAAATGAATTTATGAGCGTTTAAAATCCCCTATACCAGATTTTTTCCTCGAATAATTTAAATTTTAAAATATTATTTGCATAGAAAAATTCCCCAAGGTGTAAAATTTCTTTTTCTATTGCGGAATTCCATTTTTTTTAAATCTTTAAAAAATCTTTCAAATAGAGTGATTGAATTTCGTGAAAGTATGGATTTATTGTCTGAAAATCAATTTGGTTTTAGGAGGAATAGGGGAGTAGTAGAAGCATTAAATAGTGTTTTTGACAAAATTAAAGAAAACAAAGAGAATTGCTACCATACGTGCTTAATTGCTCTGGATGTGAAAAACGCATTTAATTCAGTTAGAATAAAAATAATAAAGGAAGAACTTGACAAAACAGAAATGGATACTAACTTAAGGAAAATAATTATGAATTTCCTGAAAGACCGTACCGTAATTATAAATGAAGAACAAGAGTAGGAATATAATATTGGCGTACCACAGGGTTCGTCCATTGGGCCAATCCTGTGGTGATTAATAATTAACCCCTTGCGCACCAAGTTGACTTACCATTAAATACACTGAAAACCAGATATCTTCGATTTTTTTAAACTGAAATTTTGGATGTATTTGAATTCAGAATACATGAGTAATATGTAAATTTGGAAAATGATACATTATTTGTACTTCAAAGCTATTATTACACTATAATTATCTTGCTTACAAAGATCTGAAAAAACTTGCAAAATACTAAAAAATCTACGTTTCGATAAAAAATATAGAAGCAAAATTATATAGCAAATACATAACGGAAAAAAAAATGTATGAAATTGAGAACATCATACAGCTCACATTACCAAACCACAATTTTCACGCATAGCGTAATAACCAAGCAACAATTACAGTGAATGGGCAGAAAAACAAAATGACGTCTAGAGGATGTGGGCGATGGCAACAAAATACAGGCATTTGCCGATGGCATTGTAATACTGATTAGGAGTAAAGTTATATATAGATTTACAGAGATAGCGAGAGCAATAATGGAAAAATGTTCGAACTGGGCCGATAAAAACCAACTACAATTTAGTGTCGAAAAGTCCAACTACATAATAATGCCGCACAAAGCAGAAGTTACAAGGAGACCCACGATTAAGTTTAAAGGGGAGAACATCAAATACAATGAGCATATTAAATACTCAGGAGTTAACTTAGACGAGAAGTTAAATTTTAACGTTCATATGAATAATATTAGAGATAAGGCATTAAAATTTTAACACAGTATCTATAGAGTCAGTAAGAGTATGTGGGGTTTGAAACCTGAGATTGTCGAAAAGTTATATTTAACAGTAATAGGAAAGATACTAATGCGGGGAGTGCATTGATGGTATAATGGTAAACATAGAATGCACTTAAAACTAAGACTGATACAACGACCATTCTTAATAATGTTAACCAAATGTTACAGAACAGTCTCGACTGATGCACTCCATGTTCTATCAGGATGCCTGTCGTTAGACTTAACAGCGAAAATTTAAAAAAACATTTATGAAATCTACAATAAAGGATCAGAAATTAGGAGACATCGTACTGAACGCTCAGAATTGCGAAACAAAAAGCCGACATCTAAAGAAAGTACGTGAAATGAAAAAATATGAGTGGACATATAACATGGAATCAAAATCGAACATTAAATACTACATTGATGGTTCAAAAACCAAAGAAGGAGTTGGTGCGACATGTATACGTTACAACCTTAATATTATAGAACAAACAATACTTAAACGTCTACCTAATAATGCATCATTCTATAGCGCCGAAGTTGAAGCCATTGAATGGCCACCACTGATGCTATAAGTAAAGGAATACAGGAAATCGACATATACAGTGATTCTAGAAGTACACTGCAAGCTATATGTGCATATTATTTTAAGGGAGTTAGGATTGAAAATACAGAAAACATAATAGAAAGTCATGAGATAGTAGTAAACCTACACTGGGTTAAAGCCCATTGTTGGATTAATGAAAATGAGATGGTAGACGCTACAGCTAAACAAGCGACGAAACACAGGAGTGAAATCATTGGAAATTATAAATTAACTAAAGAACAGATTAAGAATAAAATTAAGAATTATTACATAAATAAATGGCAAGAAAATTGGGAGAGAAGCAGTTTGGGAAGGAAAGTATTTGAGGTATTCCCTAAAGTTTCTACGAAAGGACTGTTGGCAGATTTCCATTTTAATCAAGCAATAACTGAACATGGCTTTATAGAGATCTATTAAAACAGATTTTTTGCCAAAACAGATCTTTGTGAGTGTGACAACATACAAACTATAAAGCACTTTATATAAAATTGTAGCAAATGGGCTGAAGCACGAAAAAAACTTACCTTTGGGCTTTGAAAATTGGGCCCCTAATAAATTATATAAGGATTATTATTGTAGAAGATATATCAAGAATATTATGCAGGAACTTATGAATATGCAATTCCCCCTACAAGGAGAAGTCGGATAGCCCCTCAGATTGAAAAAAAACACATAAACGAATTGTAAAAAAAACAAAAAACTTTGGGACCCAGCTGGGCCGGATAGCCGTCGGGAGGATTTTTTTTTATTATTGAAGGGCCGTATAACCTTCGGGTGTGGACGGCGGTGATATTACTTAAAAAATCTTTGAATCTAAGTCGGCAATTCTTGACACATTTTATCCATAGATTAACATTGAGGTGAGCGAATCCAATAAGGTTAATAAACAGCAGTCTTTAACATTAAATATGTCTGAAGAATATATAGTAGGGTATTTTTAAAAATATCAATACATTATATAGAGGGGCCCCGGGTTGCCCAAATTCGTCAGCAGACTGTACTGTCTGTACGGTGCCTTGGCCTATACTAAACATAAACCGAACAGGGGAAATAAGCCCTCGGCTGAGTTTGCAGGTATTTCTACGCAAGCTTCTGGTCTTCATCTTCACCAAACTTATGGATTAACGTCTGGGAAGCATAATATTTGTGATACATTGTATACACATTTTACTTTGCTAGTGGTTAAATTTAAAAATATCTCCAGTAAGTCTGCGATGTTTTTCTTAAATTACGAGTTAGGTTACTCTGTTCCACTGATTAAAACTTGTGTGTTGAATTTTTCGCTGTACCACATTGTACACTCAAACCTGTTTTTGTGCGGTCTTTTTAGTGGGATCTTTTTTGTGCAATTTTTTAGCGATTTTATGTGCGATTTTTTTATGCGGCATATGAAAAACTATGTACTTCAAAATGTATAATATGAATAAAAAGCAACAAAAAGTAATAAAAAGCAGCGTATACAAGCGGCTAGTCAAAGAAAACTCGTCTAAAAAGCTGAACACTGACTACATCATAACAGAAAAAAAATCATCTCTGAACGAGTGCAAGTTACTATGTTTCAGAGACTAAAGTGATTTTGAACCAGTTCACCTCAACAAAATCCCCGTTATTGACTACGAAGAATAATAATTATATGTCCTTTTTGAAATTTTTCGTAACTGTAAAATAAGCAAATAAAATATTTTAAAATCTTCCTATAGGTATATTGATTTTTTATTTTTTTTATTTTTTAGAAAAACAATATCTAGCTACATCGTAAGATTGAGTGATTTTCTACATAAAACTTTTTTATGCGGTCCCTGTACCCCGCATAAATTAATTTTTTATAAAAAATTGTTGTGGAAAATATTTTTTATAGCTACTTGCAAAGTTTCGGAATATTATTCTTGTGTGTTTTTTTTTCATGCGGTCCCTATCCACGGCACAAAAACAGGTTTGCATGTGATAGTAACCGGTGATAATCTCATAAACCTTTAGCATATCTGTGCTGTGAAAGTAAACTGTGATGGTAAACCTAGTGGGAAGGCTGTATTTTTCCTATACCACAGTATGTATAAGGTGATAATCTGCTAAGCAGTATAATAATTTTAATATATAAGATAGGGTGATAACATTTCAAGATGCGTGTGGTGTTTTGTTTTAGCATAATTCGGTGACGACTATAAAGTGGCCTCAGCAAACAAATGGTTAATTCAGTAGGCTCTAATTCGTATATCATGATTGTATTTTTATTTTATAATATTGTATAGGTAACGTCAATAGGCTATTAAACCCTGATTACTCTGTGCTGTTTTTCTTACATCAAAATACGATAATAATAACGAACTCCCGAAATGTGTTTTGTTTCATGTCATATCATGATTTCAGTGACGGTACACTGATTAACTGTTTCAGTGTTTTATATATCTTTTACCATTCAATCGGTAAATTTTATAGTCTACAAATCCTCAGTTTATTACAGGGTGTTTTTCCAAAGTATGCTGTGTTATTTATCATGCCATGCTTTCGGTAATTTTAAGATGATGTGAAAAACCGATGTTGATGAAAACCATAATTATGTATGCCGTTTTTCCCCGTAGCATAGAACTCGTTACAGGTCTATTAAACCCTTTGTTTGTTGTGGAAGTTTTTTCCATATTAAGCGGGTTGCTTTTTATATCATACTAGCTGAATACCCGTGCTTCGCTACGGAGTACATTTTAGGATAGTTACCATGAAACAATAATGAAATTACTTTTTAGAGGATTTTCTTATAAACAATATATTTTGTTTCTTCATTGGGCGGAACTAATATTACCAGGCTCGTCCGCAAACTTACGTGTGAGCAAGCTACGTAAAACTGACCGATGGAGAAACAATTTTCTCTGACTTCTACGCCATCATATTTTAAAGTTTGGCCTTGAGACTTATTTATCGTCATGGCGAAGCATACTTTGAGAGGAAATTGCAGTTTATAAATAGGTTTAATTTAATATCCATAAAATATACTAATTTGAGTTAAATTCTTAAAAAACTTCCATCTCAATTAGTCTAGTGGTTAAATTTTATCTTTTACTGTATTTCAATACTTTTTTTGTCAATTTATTTCGTTGTTATGCACATGACGCAAAATTAATTTGAAGTATCACAAAAAGAAAAGAAATCTCGTGATCAACATTTAATAAATTAAATCCAAAAAATTAATATTTAAAAATTTACCAAAAATCAGAAATTGGAGGTAAAGATTCGAAAAAGATTTCATTTTAAAGAAATTTTTATGATCTTTCTCGTGATATAAATTTTACAACTTTCCAATTATTATCTTAAATGAAGACTTAAGAAATATTACAAAAACAGCTTAAAAATTCAATTTTAAAAAAATCTAAGAATTTTTCAAAACTCTTTCTTAGTGCCCCCTTGCATAAGAGGAATCACCATACAAAATTTCAGCCTTTTAGGTCCAGCGGTTTGGTCTGTGCGTTATCAGTCACGGAACTGTTTTATATATATAGAAGATGATTTCGGGAAAGGCAAATTATTTTTTTCTTTATAACATGCAATGAGTAAAAGAGATACTCTTTTAAACCCTAAGTTTGTTTCCGGAGTTTCTTTCAGAGTGAGTATGTTGTGTTACATACCATATGATGATTTTGGGGACGATAAATTGGTTAATCATCGCTATGTCTACTTATGGTTTTTTATAGTATAAATACAATCAGTAAAAGATATACTCTTTTAACCCTAAGTTTGTTTCCGGAGTTTCTTTCAGAGTGAGTATTTTGTGTTACATATTATATCATGATTTCGGGGACGATAAATTGGTTAAACATTATCATGTTTGCTATGGTTTTTTCTAATATAAATCATAATGCTTAACTACTGTCACAGACAAGCTTCAGTTTGAAATATTTTACTCAACATCAGAAGTTAAATGTGAAATTTACTTTAGCATATTAAACTGTAACTGTAAATTAACAGAACATCCCCAAAATTAGTACTCAGCTGACATATCTTCTTTGAGTTATCATAAGGAGCATAAAATGAGGCAACCCTGCTAACTTTCTCTTTAACTTTCCTCTACGGGTTATTCCTTGTTAGAGTCTTCAAACGGGCAAAGTAAACATTAGAGACTCGACATTAAAATCTTCCCTCATTAATATGCGCACAGCGTTTTCTGCAAGTGTGGAAGAATTCCAGTACAAACGGTGCGAGATTAGTTCTTACAGTGTTGTATTTCAAAGTTAAGGTAACCTCTCCAGTGACACATCGCTAATGCTTGCTCACGCCATACAGGGAATACCCCCTTTTCCCCGCAGTAGAAAGAACGGATCACCATTCACAATTTTGATTAAAGTTATTGTTATTCACGACCTGAAGCATCGCTTTAAAATTTTTAATTAAACTCATTTCACCACTTAAGACATTAAGGCTTAAAGGTAATATATTCGCATTTCGTATTCAGCGCTAAGCTGTCTCTCTCCGTGAACCCAGTTTCCCGTACTCCTCTTTCCCATAATTATCAAGTTTAGGGTTGAACAAGTGTAATCTGGGGGCCCAAGTGTTTAATAAGGGTATTGCACGGGAGGCGGCAAATTAACATTTTGCCGTAGCGATGAAATATTTCTTGGGCTTAATTTTCTTTTCTGGAGTTTTGCTGGGGCTCGTAAAATTCTAATGAGCAATTTGAGAACTTCCGGTCGTAATCGAGTCCCATTCTCTAACAAGGAGAATTCTTTAGGGGTCATTTCTTTTGAGCGAGGGATAATCGAAGAGCTTTCATATGAAAGGGGAAAAGAATTGGTCGCACTTAGCAGGAAAAAATTGCTTTGCCTCATCACTTACCAAAAGACAAAGTGCACGAGATATTACCAAAGCAGCCAATACTCGCACACACACGCACACACACACACACACACACACACATATATATATATATATATATATATATATATGCACATATATATATATATATATATATATAAGAGTAAGGAGAGGGGTTATTTAAATATTATCCTTAGATGGATTCTGTACCGATGACATGCATTTTGAAAAAAGCCTCCTTGTCTGTACTTAATGGCGTCCGAAAAGAAGAGATTTGAAACACAGGAATGAGATTGTGCTTCTGTCGGTGATGTCTTATGTGTGCTCGAGAACAGCTCGTCCGTATTTGAAGACTGTCTGTTAAGAGGAGTTGTACTTTATGTCTGATACTTTGATATATTTTATTAATTTTCAACCTTACTGAAGAAAAATATTCAGCAATGTACTTAAATACTGAAAGAACATATTTTATTTTTTTTCGATGCCACTCCCCCCTACGAAAGAGAAAAAAAGATCTTAATTTAAAAACAGGTCTTTTTCATTTAATAGCTGGTTCACTATATTTAAATTCGCAGTCTGCCTTCTTTCTTCCATCTTACAAAGGGAGCCCCTACTTAATCAATCCATCCGATAAGTGGTCGCACCAATCATTAATTCCAGAATATCATTAAGAAGTCTCATCGCAGTATAATCACTGTGTCGTTACGAGAGAGTAATAAGAATTAACGGAAGTGAAGGGAGGATGTAATAATCTCTTTCGTATTAACGGGAAGTAAAATGAAGTGACATTTTTACAGTTAAGCTGAGAAAATCTGTATATTTAGCAGCAAGCAGTATCTGAGAGAAGATCGCAAGATGGAGTCTGCTGTAAGCTTTTTGTTTGAAATGTACGGGGATAGAGTTAATTTTATTCAAGGAGAAAAAAATTGCGTTTCAATTTGACTAGCGATTTAACTATACCTTTGGCGATATTGTAAATACATAATATTTTTCTATTTCATATGGACGCTTTATTTGATTAGTGGTCCAACTCTATTCTTGTTCATTTTGAAATACAGAGCCTTAAAGTCTAACGAGTGCTGAGAAATGACTTCTAAAGTCTGATTTGTAACACCCTATGTTGGCAGAAGAAATAAGCTGGAGATGTGCTAGTTTAAAAATAAGATAGAAATGACTTGTATGAACATGAAAGCGAGGCTAACTCCATCTCTTTCCACTATTCAAAGTTGTACCACTATTCAAATAAGGCCTTTATATGATTCTTTATGTTCTGATGACACCGCAAACACATACAAAGCGTTATTGGCCTATATTACGGTGTTTAGCATTCAGACTTACTGTGGCTATTGCAACACCTTTACTTTTAGCTTACTTACACTAACACTGCTTTTTTAAGGCTTCTGTGTACCAACCCCACTGGATTCGCTCACCTCAATATTAATCTACTGAGAAAATGTGTCCAAGGATTGCCGACTGCGTGCCAGCTTTCCGTCCTGAGGGGATCCCAACAAGTGCCATTAAATACCTTCATTTCAAGGCCGAATTTGAGCACGTTAAATCCGTAGACTGAAAAGTCCTTCTTTGAGGTCAGTGGTTGGAGAAAGTGCGATTCCCCCAGATATCACCCCTGGGATTGCTCAGTCAAAATTGAGGTGGCACCTGGCTAAGTCGGACCCTTGTGGTGCCATAAACCAGACCCGCAACCTTCAGGACCTGGTCTGGAATATATTCCGACCAGGAGGCATAAGCATCAACAACAACAACAACGTTGTATAGATTTTCATGGATTTTAGCACATACGGTTCTGTCCAAAATTTTACAAATTTATGGGTAAAATCTTTTCCATAGATGCTTTTCTTGATTCCGTTAATTACTCTCGTGTTTTGTTTTTTAATCTGCAATTTATTTTTATTGTTTTTTTCTTAGTGTCTATGTTTTTGAACCTTAAGAAAACCCGTTAAAAGTTTTTACATATGAGGAATTTTGTCTTTCTGGATAGATAATGATACTTAAAAACTGATACTTAAAAACTGGATAATGATACTTAAAAACTGGATAATGATAATTAAAAACTGGATGGATAATGATACTTAAAAAATTTCCTAACACGGAAAATGTTCCGTATTTTGAGGACCAAAACAAACTATATGGTAACTCTACCATTCGTTTACTAAGCGTTCGTACCTTGGTACGAAACAACGAAAAAATGTCACAACATGAGACAACGGGAGTCCTCAAACTTGAAATGTTTATGAAGGTTAGTATATAATTTGAAGGCCTTATTTGAATAGTGGTCCAGCTCCATTCTTGTTCATTTTGCGATACAGACCCTTAAAGTCTAACGAGTGCTGAGAAAGGACTGCTGAAGTCTGATTTGTAATGCCCTCTGTTGGCAGCAAAAATAAGCTGGAGGTGTACCTGGAGGTTTTAAAATAAGATAGAAATGACTTGTATGAACATGAAAGTGAGGCTAACTCTATTTTTTTTTTTAAAGTGGAGTTGGACCACTATTCAAATAAGGCATTCATTTATGACTTGTATGAAGAAGAATACTACAAAGTATAAAACGCAACTTAATCTGGATAAACAAATAGCTGATCTACCTGAATGTTGACTTGTCTGATTACATGACTTATATTTCTTCGTGTAAAAGGAATAAGAAAAAGTCCGTCATGCGGAATGCTCTCGAACCAGTTCCTATAACGAGAAACTCTAGGGACCAAAGCACGAGCACAACCACTGGAATCCAAAAGCTCCCTGCGCGGCAGGCATTCTACAAGCAAATGCTTCATCAGGCGACGTGGACACCTAGCAGGGGAAATACTAACACTAACAACGACGGTGTCTAACCCCTGCCCTGCCTTTGCGCCAGCATCTGCAGCCCTATTCCCAGCGGCCTAGTCCGACAAAACTGAAATCTATTGCCTGAGACATTTGAGAAATGTACGAAACATTATTATTATATTATTATATTTAATCAAAACGTTAAGTTGGTTGATCAAAACAGAATTTATATAAGTGTTGTTGGGAATTTATATAAGGGAAGCTGACTATTTAAAATGAAACATGAACACAAAGTAAATCTATCATCAAAGAGCAGCTTAAAAAAGAGGAACCAAAACCTGCAACCTTATTTTTGTCTTTCTGGATAAGACATTTTTGCCGTTAAAATATTTATTATTAGTTATTATACAATACTGTACCTAGATTTGTATTAAATTATGACAACTTCTCCGCCAATTTAAAACTTGTTTGCAGTTTCAAAGTTATAATATTAAGGTTTCCAAGCAATGCTGATTTTTAGGCATTTAGACGTTTTTGAGAACAGGCATATGTATAGTTTTTTATTGGTTTATTATAAATGAGTTTATTTCAGCTAAAGACTCTTCGCTTTAAAGGCATATTTTGAAATTATATACTATCATGCATATTAACATCGTAGTTTAGAAAGACGCATTATCAGATTCGTGAAGTAGCAATCAAATGATGTTTAAAGGCTTTTTTCTGTAAACTGGCGTTAAATGAAGAATTAAAAGTTTTTCTTTGTACGTATTTTGGTAATATCATGAATCAAAACAGTTAGTTTCGAACGAATCAACCAGAAAATTTGGAATCAAATATATCATATTTATCTGACGCAATATTTAATAAATATTGCTGTATATTTTTAATAAGAATTACTATTACGTTTTTGCTGAGGAAGGACATTTCTTGGAACACTAGTAGTGTTTATACTCTGCATATAATTGGATTGTTTGCCAATATAAGAGAAATGAGTTATATATATATATATATATATATATATATATATATATATATATAGATTGACTGCGACGCAAGCGAACATAATTGAGAGTAAGGCTTTGGAATGATTAAAGAGACAAATTTTTAGAATACTGTTAAATGCGAAGCCACTGGAACAACTCACTTTACAGAGCAATCCTCAACTACACAAAAACAATAAACTACCAATCCCGTGAAAATGCGCCTGGCACGCCATCTCTTGGACCGAATGTCAATAAGAGCAAACATGTCAGTAAGGGTAAACATGTCTTGGACCGAATGTCAGTAAGAGCAAACATGTCAGTAAGGGCAAACATGTCTTGGACCGAATGTCAGTAAGAGCAATATGTTAATTATCTAAATACTAAAGATAAATTTCAAATTTTAGAATGGGTGAATTATTTCGCAAACAGTAGACGCACTATTCTTTTCATCATCAAAATTCCTACAAAATATAGGATGAACAGAGGATCTTGTAAAATTAGCCTTTATTCTAATTTCTGCCTTTCCAATTTTCTGTCAATTCCTCAAGCTTTAGAAAGCATTTTACCTAAGAACATAAATAATAGAATATCAGCGATTCATGCCACACAATAAAGAAAGTTAAATCTGTGAATTCTTTCATGATCAGACAACAAACGACAATTTTAACGTTAATCAAAAGACGCAGTTAGTTGCGTCTCCCCAGTTCGTGCAGCCATGTAGTAAGTCCCTGATCAAAACGTAATATGTTAAGACACGCATACGGCTGGAAAGAGGGTGAACGCCTTGTTGCATGTGTCAAGTTCGCGGTTTGAGGTGTTGGAGAGGCGGCGGAAACAAACACTTGGTTCAGATTGGTTGTGACATAGTGGTAATTAAGTTACAGCGTCTATGGAGCACAGTTTTAATTGACCCAAACCAGAGTTTTGAGACAGGGTGAGGGTAGATCGATCAAAAGAGGAACTTGTATTATTCTGCATCATAAAATATTTTTGTAGATATGGCTGGTATGCGTTACTTATATAAATATTAGAAGTATTTCTTGTGCGTATCAGTACTTAAGTACTGTGATTAAGATATCTACCAACGACAAACTTTTTATTCAAAAATATATACAGTGATTAAATACATTTATTTTTAGTTCCAATGCAATATAAAGTCATGAAAACGAATATAATTTTGGTAAAAATTTCATTAACATTTTAAAATATATGTAAGTTTTTATAATTTTTTTAGTAAAAGTTAATGCTTACGCTAAAGACCCTACACGAAATTCAACTAAATATATTTTAATTTCCTTTACGCAATATACTACTGAGACACTTACTTGTCTTACTTGTGTTCAGAAGTAACAGTTTTACAATATTTTCTAAAATAACTGAAATATACATAAAAAAAGAGAAAACAAGGATTTTTTTAATTATCTTTTTAATAAGTACATGAATGTTTAAATTTACCCATATAGCTTAGCTTTTAGGTCTTAACATAGTTAGTAATATGTGAAACACTATTGTAAAATTTCATTGAAAGATATTGAAAACCTTTTAAATTATTAGCTTTGTCGTTTACAAAAGTAACTGAAGAATGAATTTTCTAGAAAATGCATTTAAAGATGCTACTTCCGGTCTTTTAATATAGCTTTCGGTTTATTAAATTGGTCATAAGTTCTCATCCAATCGTCGTAATGAATAAAAGTAAAGCAGTTTTAGAATCCTTAAAGATCACCCTTTGAAGCAGAGAAATAAAAAAAATTCGAAATTTTGCACTAAAACAGCCATTTCAACGTAGGCAGATACCTTAAAATCAGCGACATTCTTAATAACTTCCATTTTTGGAACAACTTTCAGTTATGACCCTTGCGCTCTACATTTAGGTTGATAGAAAATAAACAACCCTCAAAGTCTGCAAATCAACATATAACTTAGATGCTACGCATTCATAGCAATATATGCCAGGTATGAGTCATTTGGCAAAACAATTAAAAGATAAATATATATTAAAGTTGTTAAAACTATATTAAAACTCCCGCCCATTGTGGAGTTCAGGGTAATGAGGTCGCCGACTTTCTGGCTAAAAAGGGAGCCTCTGTCTTCCAAACATCGCAACCTGGACTCTCTTTCAACTCCATCAAGTCTGAAAGCCTTCAGGGACTCATTCTTCGAGGAACTCACAAACAGAAATAGTAGTAAGAAGAGTACAAATTGTAGTAGAATAGTATAAATGGTAGTAGAAAAGTATAAATAGTAGTAGTAGTCCCTGGTTCAGACAGATTCTTGGAGTACCTGAATAGCCGAGAAAGAAATCTGTTGCAATATTTCGTCTTATATCCTGCCATGATTGCCTTCGTAAGCACCTACATCGCATCAATGTTTTTCCTGACTCACTTTGCCCCTTATATAGTCTTAAAGAAGATATGGACATGTCACAACTGTCACATATATGCATATGCCCTGCTCTTCCCCGTATTTCGATTTGGAAGCTTTATTGGGTTGCTTGCAACGCCCTATGTTCATAGATATACTGATGTCAATTCGTTCTGTTATGTACTGTATTTGATGTTCAGTTGTCTTATAAAATGCCATTGGAATAAAAAAAAAATACTAGAACTTATAATTATTAATTATTTTCCAATTTGAGAATGATACACTCTGTCACAAAAAATAATTTTCACCCAGAAGAAATCGAGTTACTATCACGAAACTTGGCAGGAATGTATTCTGGTAAAAGATATGCAAATGATTAAAATTTCGACTCCAATAAGACAAGGTTAAACGCGCTATGCGCATATGAGATGCGCAGCCGGGAGAGTTTAAAAGCATGATTGCTCGTGCCATAGGGTTATTCAAACAAATCTGTCGACTTGGATGGACGGTATTGTGACTAGAGATGCCTCTGAGACGTATCCGGCGACAGTACGAACAATTGTCGGACTTTGAGAGGGGGCGTATAGTAGGCCTCAGAGAAACAGGTTGGTCGAAAAGGCGTATCGGCCGCCACCTCGGTCGGAGCGATATGGTAGTTGCTAGGTGTTGGCAAAAATGGATCACGGAAAGGATAGGCTACCGTCGCGGAGGGTCAGAGCGTCCCAGGAACACAAATGCGATGAAGATCGCGCAATCATAAGAGCGGCCATGTCCGCACCAACATCGTCGCTAGAATCGGTTCAACGTCATTTATCACCTTCCAGACATCCGGTGGTATCAAGGGAAACCATTCGGAGACGACTGGCAGACGCAGGTATAAGGAGCCGACGTCCATTAAGAAGCCTACCACTGACCCCACATCATAGGCAGTGTCGATTTGATTTTTGCCGACCTCGGTGCAAGCTGGAGTGTGACCGACTGGAGGCGTGTGATCTTCAGCGATGAATCCCGATTCAGTCTCAACGTTGATGACCAGCGCATACGCGTGTGGAGGCGGTCAGGCCACCGGTCCGATCCGGCATTTGTTGTCGAGGGGTATACGGCGATTACATAAGGTGTGACAGTGTGGGGAGCGATTTGTTGGGACACACAATCACATCTAGTCGTCCTTCAACTCACTTTGACGGCACGCAGTTACATGGACGAGCTTTTAACGCCAGTTGTACTGTCTATGCTATCAAGTCGCCCAGGTGCCATTTATCAGCAAGACAACGCTCGTCCACATACTTCGCGATTCTCCAAACAATGTCTTCAAGGATATGACGTACTACCATGGTCTGCCAGGTCACCGGACCTGTCGTCAATAAAGCACGGGCTTGGAACGTGCTCTGAACGTGCTCCTTCCAAACACGTCCGCTCTGGGACTTACGATCCGAACGGAGCATTAAATTAAAATGAATATTTTATTACATATTATATATATGTAGGATATTTATTTTTATATAATTACATTATATATTTTTATATATATTATTCTATATATTTTTATTACATTTATACATAAAATATTTTTGTTACATATATATATATACCTGACACCACACAAAATATTCTTTTCTAAAAATCCTCCCATAAATTTGAGGTGTGTCTGATCGTCCGAGGTCGTCTTATTGTCCGAAAAATACGGCATGTAAACACTTCCAAACATTTTTATGTTTTTGGCTTTAAGTATGTAGTAACATAAATAGTAACTTATATACTTACCTAACTTAAATGTTACTGACTTATAACAAATTAATATATAACAGATTTCAATTATTTGCAAAACAATTATAAGAGAAATATTTATTAAAGCTGTTAAATCTATATTTGAGTTTAGAAATACTAAATTTGAGTAAGAATGTAAACAATATAATTTTAATAATTTAATATATTTTTAATTATATATTTTTATATTTAATTATCTATATATTTGAGTTGCTAAGCCTTATTCTTTGGGTAGTCCGTGAGAGAAAACTATTGAACCAATTTATATTCGTTTTGGCTTTAAACAAAAGATTTTAATCATAAATGTGTCAAATTTGGTTGTAACCGCAATTTCTATTCATTAGCCATAATTTACAATTAAAAATTTATTTTCTGCGCATGCTCAGTGACATATTTAAATCTGGCTTTAGATCCTCACGTAGTATGAGGCCGCATAAACACATTAAATTGTTTCTGCGCATGCTCAGTGACATGTTTAAATCTGGCTTTAGATACTTACTAAGTACGAGGTCGTATAAACACGTTGATCTTTTTATTCTGAGGAATTTCTGTATCTCTCACTCGGACATTTTTATTTTTAATTATGTTTGTGAGATATAAAGTTAAACCCGAGGGAAATTGTTGATTTTCCGATGTTGAGTAGCCATATTTTTTTTTATTGGGTTCAATAGTAATTTTTTAGAGTGTATTTCTCTCTTCTTAATATTATCAACATTTTCAGCATTTGGCAATGATGTATTGAGTATAATTTGTGTATTATTACATTTATTTACTATCCAGCCGTCATGTTTGGATGGGTATGAACTAGTATACTTAATTATATATTATATATTAAATATTTATTATTATATATTATTTTTATACATTAAAAATACATAACTATATATTTAATTATATATTTTTAATATATTTTATTAAATATTTCTAGTAAATTAACGTAAGTATGTAACATTCCCGAATGGCCCTTTATACTGATTTTCTCGGACACCTCTGCTGTATACATTTATTTTTATTCTTTGGTTCATTTATGAATCACATCCTTTTGAAAACATAGCTCAAAATTCCTGTTTTACCGCTCCACCTGGTAAATTATTACCCCATCTAATTATTTCATAATGTACAACATAAACACATGTCTTTCGCTGTACTTTTACCCTCAGATTTCTATACCCGAAAATTCTTAAAAGAAAACCCAATTGATGGAAGTCTCCTGCGAAAGAGTAAAGAACGTCTGTTACTTCCTTCGAAATTCGGAAGAGGCGTGGTCTCCAGCGATGAGGGGAGGCTTCAGAGGTTGGTTTATGAGTAGATGGAGCTAGATTTAATCAAATTTGACCATGTCAGCGGCTCTTTACACAGTTCTCATGCTGCCTGTGCTGGACCCCTCTTGTCAGAGTTCATTATGTCTTTTTTCCGCTGAACGAGTATTGCTGCCAATGTACGAGAAATGTTTCTCGAAATCAGAGACACTCGGATTTTATGAGAAAGATGAAAATACATGTGAATGAAAATGACTGTATCTAAATTAATTAATTGTTTTTGATTTTTGTCCATAATTATTAATTTTTTTTCTTTTAGTTTTTGTAATTTTAGTTCTAAGGAGATAATTGATGAAATTTTTTGACTGAGTTGCAAGACGAGTCAGGGAAAAAAAGCACGCCAATCAACGCTTTTAATTAATATTAATTCAGTTAAAATGAAATGCGATGAAAATAAATTATATAATACAAAAACAAAAATTTATAATTGAAATTAAATAAGTAAGTTAACAAAACAAGTTTTAAACATAAATTATTAAATCATTAATATTAAAATTAATATTAATATTGATTCAGAAAAAAATAAATGCTTTGTTCATAAACTATATAAATTAAAAACAAAAGAAATAATAGAAATTAAACAGATAAATTAATAAATTAAGTGTCAAACATAATAAATAAATTAATTAATATTGAAAATTTTTGTTTACCCATCTATGTTTGTATTATTTATTTATATCTCTTAATTATTTGTCTGCATTGTGATGTGACAGGTCACTTATCGCGACGTATCCTGTATTAAGTTGAAGTCCATTGTATCCTGTATCCTGTTGAAGTCCATTGGAGAATATATGGTGGTAAAGTCGTTCATGCAATCCGTTATTGTTAATAAATGTGTTCAATTAAAAACATAAATAATACAAATAAAACGTGTCAATTTATAAAATAAGTGTAAAACAAATAACTAATTAATCAAAATTTATTTTTTTGTTTAGCTAGCTATATTTATGTTATTTATTTTGTGTTTTAGTTATTTTTATGCAGGATAAGAGACGGGTTACGTATCGTGACACATTTTGTATTAATTAAAGCTTCTCTGAGAATATATGACGTTAAAGTTAATGATATACATGCAACCAGTTATTTTTGATAAATATGTTCAATTAAAAACATAAATAAATAAAAAATGAAACAGATAAATTTATGAAATCAGTGTAAAACATAATTATTTATATTATTAGTATATAAAAATTTTTAGCTACCTATGTTTATATTATTTATTTATGTCTTTAAATTATTTGTCTGCTTTCTGATGTTACTTATCTTGGTACGCCCTGTATTAATTGAAGTATCTTGGAGAATATGCGCTGTTAAAGGTAATGTCATTCATGCAATCAGTTATATTTAATAAATATTTGTGTTTAAAACATTATAAATAATACAAATAAAACATGTAAATTTATAAAATAAGGGTGAAACATAAATAATTCATTAATGAATATTTAAATTTTCGTTTAGCTATCTATATTTATGTTATTTATTTATATCTTTTAATGATTTGACTGCAGGATAATCTACAGGTTACTGATCGTGACACATCCTGTATTAATTGATGCGTCTTTGATAAACATGACATTAAATTTAATGATATACATGCAATCAGTTTTTCTTAATAAATATGATCAACTAAAAAACATAAATAAATAATACAAATTAAACACAAATTTTCAAAATTAGTGTAAAACATAAATAATTAATTAATCAAAATTTAAATTTTTGTTTAGCTATGAATATTTATGTTATTTATTTACGTATTTTAATAATTTTTCTCCAAGATAATTGACAAGTTACTTATCATGACACACCCTGCATTAATTGAAGCCTCTTTGAGAATATATGACGTGAAAATTAATGATATATATGCAAACAGTTATTTTTAATGAACATTTTCAATGAAAAACATAAATAAATAATACAAATTAAACACATAAATTTATAAAGTCAGTGTAAAACATAATTAATTATATAATTAAAATATAAGTTTTTGTTTAGCTATGAATATTTATATTATTTTTTATGTCTTTAAATTATTTGTATGCATTGTGATGTGGCTGGATATTTATTTATCTTGACATGCCGTGTATAAATTAAAGCCTCTTGGAGAATATATGGTGTTAATGTCGCACATGCAATCAGTTATTTTTAATAAATATTTCAATTAAAAGCTTTATAAATAATACAAATAAAACATGTAAATATATACAATAAGTGTAAAACATAAATAATTGATTAATCAATATTTAAATTTTTGTTTAGCTATCTATATTTATGTGATTTATTTATGTCTTTTAACGATTTTACTGCAGGATAAGTGACAGGTTACTAATAGTGGCACACCCTGTATTAATTGATGCTTCTTTGAGAATATATGACGTTAAAGTTAATGAGATGCATAGAATCAGTTATTTTTAATAAATATTTTCAATTAAAAACATAAATTAATAATACAAATTAAACGCATAAATTTATAAAATAAGTGCAAACGTAATTAATTATATAATTAATATATCAATTTTTGTTTAGCTATCTTTATTTATATTATTTATTTATATCTATTAATTATTAGTCTGCATCGTATTGGTACTTATCATGACACACCCTTATTTATTGAAGCATCTTCGGGAATAAATGCACTTAAAATTAATGCCGTAACTGCAATTACGTATTTTTAATAAATAGGTTCTACTCGAGTCTTAAGAATAAAGCTATCTTGGAAAATGCAGCATCTAAATGAATTACTTAACTTTATTTTGGCCGACATACATTAGTTTATTCCTCATTACAGTTCTATTAATTGTTCCTCTTAGGAGATAATTAATATTTCTTTACAACGCTGAAGAATGAATGAGTCATGGAAAAGTAGACAGGCTCTAGATGCTTACTTTTTAATGTTAATTTAATTAGTATTAAATGTGATGTAGGCAGATGGTATAAATTAAAGCATAAATATATATATATATATATATATATATATATATATATATATATATATAATAATTTTAATGCAATTGCTTATTTATGCTGTTTATTTATGTTTATAAATGAATACCGGTATGAAAATTGTATAAATAATAACATAAAGTAAAAAAAAAATAATTTGAAAAGTAAAATAAATAGTATAAACAAAAAAACATAATTGAGGAATACAATTATTAATATTGAAATTTTAACGTAGTAATTTATATTCATCTCAATTATTTATGTATTTTAATTTGTTTTTTATTATACATCACAATCATTCAAGAAATCCCCTAATTATTCTCTGCATAATACAAAACACTCTATAAACTGGAGATTGGTGAACACGCGTTCTACATTCAAAAATTTTAATTATACTGTAAAAAAAGCATTGGGAACCAGAAGGGTACTAGTGACTGCCTACTTTTGGAGCCAATTGAAAAAAAAATTTTGGTCTTTTGTGGTAAAATAGTACTTAAAAATTAAAAAATTAACAAAAACTTACCTGTAAATACCATAAATTTTTATAAATTGGTCAATTTGAAGTAATTTTTAATGAAATTTATCTAAAACAGCTTAGCATTCGTAGAAGAACATTGCATTTCGGGAGAGTACTTTTTGGGGACTCATACTGTATTATTGAAAACTTCTTGATAAAATATGTGGTAATGAAATTTCACCGTGTCTGTACAAGAAGGAATATTTTCGATCAACAAGCATTAATATTTTCTAGATTTTAAAAAGTTAACCTTTAAAGCAATTAGGAAATAGAAATACATAAAAAGTTCCATTTTGTAAATTATAAAATATTTTAAAATTATAATATATACATTAGAGTCAAAATGCACTCGTACATTCATGTATATATCGGTGGCTTGGTTCTAAAAGCGCCAATGTCAAAATTGTTAGTTTCGAGAAAAAGGAATTCAAAGATATTGAACATTTCTCTGAATGTTTTACCCTTCTTATAGAACGCGTCACATTATTATTTTTGGAATGAAGTTCTTTTACGCGGCTTACAGTAGAGTGAACTGGCAGAAATCGTTAAGTAAGGAAAAAGCGTTATGCCTCTTCCAGGCGACCTTTCCCTCTCTTACACTTTTTTAGTGGTTTTTGCATCTTCGGGATGGCGTGGTGCTATCGGCTTGGTATGGAGTGTGACAGGTCTCGAGTTCGGGCCTCGGCGGTGCTGTCAGGTTTATTGGGTGATTGCCTGGTATTATTCTGTTTGGGAACTGGTTATTTTGTCTAGATTAATATGTTTGTATTTAGCCTTGGGTGCGGCTGCACGGGGGCTCACTATTGGTCGGCGAGTTTTCTTTGCTGACAATGGGTTGATTTGGTGACAGTTCTCCTTGTAAGCGGGTTCTGTTACTTAGTTTGTGCTCCCTTGTATCAGTTGTGGTAATTAGTTAGTTACTCAAAAATTAGAATTGTTTTACGGTTGTATTGGGTTTGGCTTTGAGGTAGGTAGGAAAAAGAATTTTTTCTTATTTAGAATTTTTTATATATAATTTATAATTCACTATTTTAAATTTAATTTTTAATAAATGACTATTTTTCCTACAATGTTAAATGAAATTTATTGATTTAAATCCTTGCTTTACATCTTTGCTTTGAAAAAATGATAAAAAATAATAATAAAATATACAAATTAGAGAGAGAGAGAGAGTTAGTTAGTTAGTTAGTTAGTGGAATAAAAGAGGGTTGCGCTTTTTGTCGTGACAAAAATACACTAATATAATCAATAGAAATCTACATATTAAGTCGCGTTTTTTTACTTGTTCTTTGTTAGTGTAAAAAAAAAATCAGGTAGTGTCTTCTAACGTAACTACCGCGGGTTATTAACACAGTATTACTTATCGTTGCTTACCTCATTTGTATGTATATATGTATGTATGTGTTATGTATATATGTACTTATATATATATACACTGCTGGTCACCCAAATTGCAACACCAAGAAAGACAAGAGATATCACAACAAAATTTATTTTGTAGATAACATGTTGACCAAGTATCAAATGATTAAATTTATAGATTTCTGTGAAGTGTGGTTCCTGCCAAAATCAGTAGCCAGAGTAGCCGCCATTGTTGGAGATCACCGCTGCCACACGTCTCGGCATTGATTCAAAGAGACTTTGGATGGGTTCTTGGGGTACAGAAGACCAAGCAGCTTCCACACGTTGCCAAAGTTGATCTGCTGTGGCAGCTGGGGATGGAATCTGGGTCAATCGTAGAGCAACCATGGACCACATGTTTTCTATCGGCGAAAGATCCGGAGAGCGAGGCGGCCAGGGAAGCAATTCAAAATGGCGATTGACGAAGAACCGTTGGACAATGCGTGCCACTTGTGGTCGCGCATTATCCTGTTGAAATATGGCTGTGGGCAAGCCCTGAAGGTAAGGAAGGACAACTGGCTCCAACACCTCGGAGATGTAGCGCTGGCTGTTTAAAGTACCGGCAATCAGGGCCTGATTATGAACGCTGGGGGCCCCTGGGCAGATGCTATTTGGGGGCCCCCCCTTACAGACATTTATAAAAATACATACTGTTAGAAGTACTAGGTGCATATACCAAGGGGGTTTTGGGGCCCCCTAAAATCAGGGGGCCCTGGGCAAAGTCCCGATTTGCCCATGCGATAAAAAGGCCCTGCCGGCAATGCGTACTAGAGGTGTGCGAGAGTGATATCCAATACCGCCCCATACCATAATACCCGGTGCAGGACCAGTGTGGCGGTGAATAACGCAGCTGTTCAGCATCCTCTCTTCACGGTGTCTCCAGACTCGAATGCGACCATCGTGGTGTTGCAGACAGAAGCGTGACTCGTCAGTAAAGACAATTTCATTCCATTCTGCCGTCCACATCCTTCTGTCATCGCACCATTGGCGGCGGAGACGTCTGTGGTTCTGCGTCAAGGGTAGACAAAGCAATGGACGTCTTGCGGACAGACCACTCTGCTGTAAACGGCGTCGAATGGTACGCGCAGACACTGGATGATGCGTTACAGACTGCATGTGCTGTGCTATGGTTCGTGATGTTTCTGAGTCGTCGTGATGTCCGTCACTGCCATGCGCACAATCATCACGTGAAGTGCCTGTCATCACGTGAAGTGGTGCGCTGAGGTGGATGCGATCGAACACGCCGGTCCGTCGTACCCTCCTGCATCCAACGATCACATGTCCGCATTACAGTTGTTTGGTTTCGTCCAACACGACTACCGATTTCCCTGAAAGATAATCCACAATTTCGGTAGGCCACTATCCTTCCTCTGTCGAACTCGGATACTTGATCAAAAGATAATCGCTGTTTTCAACGAGGCATAATTGATCGTTTTTTTGAAAAAACCACAAGAAAAACACAATTGCCGAACTTGAAATCGTCGAAATCTCCAAGCCTTAAATAACGCTTTGAAGTGGCGCCACAGGCGCGCGTGATGTGCGTCTGCGCTGAAATTCTAATCATTTGCATATCTCACCTCCGCTAATGCATGTTGTAAATTTCATGTTATTTGCATGTTTCCTTCAGGGTGTTGCATTTACAGTAGCCAGCAGTGTATATGTGTATGTGTGTGCGTGTGTGTGTGTGTGTGTGTGTCAGTCAGTCAAAATTTTGGGTACTTTTCTGTTTAACTGTTTACTGCTTGCCCAAGCGATACAGACTGGGTTTGGCGCGCTGGCAAAATTATAACTCGCGACGACGGACGGTTTTAATGACTGAAATTTCGTTTTCCTGACGATTGTTATGGAGGAACGTAATCGTACGTTAAAACATTATTTTTATCATATAAAAAGTTTTCATTTGTTACTATTTTATATGAAACATATGCTATTAACCCTTTTTGGATCTAAAGTTACTGCATCTTAAATGGCATTGGCTGATATTATAATGGAAATATAATAACTTTCTGTTTGTTGTTTGACATTTACTAAAATGGAAACTTTTCGTATAAATAACTCTAAATCGAAAAAAATGACATTGGTCATTTTAGAACCAAGCCACCGATATACACCACCGATATAAGCCACCGATATACGATTCTTTGAAAATATGGAAAAAACATGAAAAGATGATTTAGGGCAACAATTTGGTTACATGTAAACGATAAAAAAAAGTATTGTTTAGAAATGATGCAAGATTTTTAATAAGGGGTGTGGTCTCCTCGAACAGTTAAGACTGCTGCACACATGTTTTCCATGGATACGATGATGTTATTGATAAGACTTTGGAGGATACTGTTCCACTCCTCAAGAAGTGCAATCTCCAAGTCTCGGAGAGTAAAAGGAGGCCTTGGTCTCAATGGGCAGCAATGCGTTGGCAGCAATGCGTCGTCCGAGCATGTCCCAAACATGCTCGATTGGATTCAGGTCAGAAAAGCACGCTGGCCATTCCAATCGCTGTATTGTTTCAACTTCAAGCATGTTCTCCACAAGACGAGCTGTATGCGGTCTGGCATTACCATGCTGGAAGACAAAGGAATCTCCAATGGCTGCAGAGTAAGGTATGACATAAGGTCTCAGTATCTCGTCTGCTTACCTTCGGGCCGTCAAAGTACCATTCCGAATGATATGCAGGTCCGTACGTCTACCTATGCTGATTCCACCCCATACCATAAAACCAGCTCGTCTGTATTGTGACCTTTCACGAACGAATGTGGGGTTATTTCGAGTGCCCCTTTCCCTCCATACCAAAACACGTCGGGTGTCACACTCCAGACTGAATCGGCACTCGTCTGTAAACAGCACTTGGCTCCAATCATGTTGCTCCCAATCTCTATGTTCAGCAGCCCATCTTTTTCAGGCCGCACGGTGGCGTGAGGTAAACGGAATGCAGACCATTGGCCTACGTGCATAGAGACCTTCCTGATGAAGCCTATTACGTACTGTTTGGCTGGACACCCTTCGTCCTGTTGCCAAGAGCAACTGTCTTTGCAGCTGAGTAGCATTGTCTGTTCTGTTTCAACGAGTTGTTAACATTATATACCAGTCATCAGTTGCTATAGTGGCGCGTTGCCGACCTTGCTCTGGTCGACGTCTAACATTCCCTGTTTCTTGGAATCGATTCCTCAGCCTTGCAACGACACTTCTGGCGACTCCAACAACGTCCGCGACACTACGTTGCGTTTGCCCGGATTCAAGTCTGCCTATAATACGACATGCCACGGATTCCGGTAAATCACGTTGTTGAGACATTTTCAAGTCACCTTTTCTCAAAAAGGATAACTGAGCAATCGAATTTCACAGTTAAGGCAGTGAAACAGACGTTTCTGCAACATCCCGATTTCCGCCCTTATGTTCTTTTTCTGGTTTTTAACGTCATGAACTTTGATTTGCATATGAAGTTTTCTTCTTCTGTTTCCTGCTAGGCTTTAAATTATGGATGATTTATTTTATGTTACTTATCGGTGTAAGTATTTGCGTAATTTCGTTAAAACCACGTGCTCCACTAATTGTTTTGAGCAGTGTATATTGTGTCTTTCATTCATTGAAAAACTATTTTGTCATTGTTTAATAGTTTATACAACGTATGACATACATATACATAGATAATGATATTTAAAGCATGTTGCGGGCATAATAAGCAATCTTGTAGAATGGCCCTAATGCATCAAGGGCCATTCATTCAACCAAATTTTGTATATATTATTTCCCATAAAATAAATTAAAATAGCTCCTAATTTATAAAACTATCTTCCATTATTGCAATGGTTGTTCTGCAATGTGCAGAAATTAAAAAAAAATTATCATATTTTACTCTGAAATATATTTTATCACTGATTAATATCTTAAGCTCACAAACTACACGTTTTTCGGCCGATGCAAGTCATCTTCTCACAGCACGAGAAAGACGGACATCTTAGAACGTCGTCTTCCGTTATACTCTTCCGTGCGTTTAGCACTCAATTTCCGTTCTCCTATATCCGCTGCCAGAAAATATGTTCCCGCGGAATAAAAAAGAGATGGAATTGTGTATTTTCGTACCAGTGTCTTCGACGTGTCTCGCCGCCAGGAGTTAGAAGAGCAGCGGAAATGAATACTTGGTCGAGTAATAGAAAGAATATGACATCAGTGATATTCGCCTGATTATTATCTCTAAGTTAAATCTTGGGTAATCATTAATAGGAAAAGCTATGAATAAACAAGTTTTCTACTGAAATTCGTTTGTTAAAAAATTCAAAACTTTTAAGAAATTAGGTAATAGAAATATGAAAATGTTGCATTTAGTAAAGTAGAAAATATTGTAAGTATACTAAAATTATTTATATTACATACATTATAACAGAATTATAATGTATCATATATATATATATATTATATATATATATATATATATATATATATATATATATATATATATATATATATATATATATATATATATATAATAGAAAGAACATGATAACAGGGACTTTTGTCTGGTTATTATCTGCAAGTTACGTTCTTCGGAAGTTATTAATTGTGAAATCTATGAATTATATATATAATAGCCGTTGTCTCTGTATAACACTTCCGGGCTGTACTCGTCTTTCAATTGAAGCCCTCAGTACACAAACGACCTGTTAGGTCTAATTTCATTTTCAGATGTAGATTTCTTACCTAATTTTTTCTTACCTAAAAACTAATATCTTCTCCATCAAATCACGTTTGTTCAGCCTATTTTTCTATAAAACATTCAGAGCTAAAAAAAATTGGATGCTTTTAGCTGTATATTTAAAAGTTTTTAAAAATCTGTTTACTTTTGCGATGAATTCTGAAAGTAAACAAACTTGAATGTGAACGAATCAAGTAGCTCAAGTATTCATATCGCGTAGTGAGCTGTAAAAAACTCGATGGCAGTCTACTACTCCAATCGCATGAAAAACTAAATAAATAAAAAAAATAATAAAAGGGTTTGCTTTTACAAGGTGTGGATTAAATGCAATATTGTTAGATAATTCGGGATATTTTTTAACTTTCATATACTTTTCCCATTATGACGTCATTATTACTATTATGCCGTCAAAATGAAGGGTTGGATGGCAGTCTACTACTCCAATCGCATGAAAAACTAAATAAATAAAAAATAATGAAAGGGTTTGCTTTTACAAGGTGTGGATTAAATGCAATATTGTTAGATAATTCGGGATATTTTTTAACTTTCATATACTTTTTCCATTATGACGTCATTATTAGTATTATGACGTCAAAATGACGGGTTACCTTCTAGTAAAGAAGATTTTCGTCTATTAGAAAGAGTAAACTATTAGATAAATTAGGAAATAGTCGTATATAAAAAGTTTCATTTAATAAAAATGTTATTAAATGCAATATACATGTTATAAATAGTATATATATGCATAGTTAATATATACATATATATATGCTTTTTAACTTTGGGTACGCGGGGATACTGAGTATACCCACCTTTTTTTAAGTATTATTTTGGCTTAACTTGACCGAAAAAGAAACGTACGAATCAATTGTTAATATATAACAAAAAGTAATCATTTTAAATTGCGAGTTTTTGGTCTTCTGTGACGTGACGTGTCAAACCCGGTACTAAAAATACTCACCTTTATTTGAAAAACACAGTATACCCACCATCATTTTAGAAAAAAGCACTATATATATATATGTATATATATATATATATATATATATATATATATATATATATATATATATATATATATATATATATATATATATATATATGTCAAGAAATTAATTGGGAAAGGGATAATTAAGTTAAATTTAAAGGGGACTTAGGGATTCATTCATTTTCGTGGCGCGAAAGGCCACTAGAATTCATATTTCCAGACGCGCGAGTAGAAAAATAGGTTATTTTCCCCGTTTTGAGATTGACCTTCGATTCGCGGTGGAAGGGAGTCTCGTAGAGAGAAATTATTTTTAGATGATGTACATGATTGGACACGAAAAGAACTTCGAGAAATTTCTAAATTGGGCTCTGCGCATGTGCCGGAAGAGTGAACGCGTGGTTTTGACCTCGAAATCGGCAGAGCGCGTGATAAAAGTCAATGCCGCCGGACGTGTGTTCGCCGCGTCTCTAAAAACGAAATGGCAAAAACTGAATGATCTGAGTTGGAGCTTTGGTTCACATAAACAGGAATAAAATTAATTAAACTAAAGTATGGACTGATATTATTCTATTTCTACCACTCGCCACCAATGCTAAAAGATGATGACTGCTTTAAAGGAATTATAACAGAAAACATCAACCCTGTCATATATATATATATATATATAGTGTACTATCTTTAATTAAAAATCAGACACGAAATTATGGTAGTATTGACTTCCTTGATTTAAATCTTAAGTTAGATAATGGAGGCATTGTACACTATTTACACGACAAACGCGATGATTTTGGTTTCCAAACGCACAAAATGACGAATTGGAACTCTTGTATACACGTCTCTATATTTCGAAATATAATAATAAATCAATTTAATCGATTTATATACCTTTGCTCAAGGGAAGTAGATTTAAGGGAACAGTTGTCTAGATTTATAACACTGGCTAATTCCTACGGATACCCGATGAATTTTATAAAACGGATAACTCGAGGGTACTTCGATATGACATCATTCGAATTTAACAGACTTAGAGTTACTGCGATTTAACATCTATCGTATATTACTAACATCAGGGAGGATGATGTATTGTTTTTTGGTAATATGATTGGTGTCTATTGTGGATTGTAAAAGAGATATGTACTAGTGTATGTTTTAGTTGTGTTAATTAATATTTTTTTTAAAACTAGCTGCATTATATTATATTTCCAGTGTTATTTCTCTATTTTGTTTCATTTGTATTCCGATTGAGTAGTATATATGGTTGTGCAATGTCCTGGCTACCGGGAGTGTTTGCCTGGCATTTGAAACTAGTTCAACCGTGGTAA
>OU015499.1:27393894-27448894 GCA_907164885.2 Dolomedes plantarius | reverse complement strand
CTCTCCGGATCTTTCACCGATAGAAAACATGTGGTCCATGGTTGCTCTACGATTGGCCCAGATTCCATCCCCAGCTGCCACAGCAGATCACCTTTGGCAACGTGTGGAAGCCGCTTGGTCTGCTGTACCCCAAGAACTCATCCAAAGTCTCTTTGAATCAATGCCGAGGCGTGTGGCAGAGGTGATCTCCAACAATGGCGGCTACCCTGGCTACTGATTTTGGCAGGAACCACACTTCACAGAAGTCTATAAATTTAAGCATTTGATACTTGGTCAACATGTTATCTACAAAATAAATTTTGTTGTGATATCTCTTGTCAGTCTTGGTGTTGCAATTTGGGTGGCCAGCAGTGTATATATATATATATATATATATATATATATGTGTGTGTGTGTGTGTGTGTGTATATTGTTTCTCCCATCCATTGAAAAAATATTTTGTTCATGATCAATATCTTATTCAAAATACAACAAGTGTATATTTATATGATGGTATTTCAAGCGTGCTTCGGACATATTAAGCCCTGTTGCACAAAAAATGACTGCAACTCTTAAAGCGGACAAATTTAGAATTCAGCCAAATTAGCTAATCATTCTGTCCCATGAAATTAATCAATTAAAATAGGACCTTTTTCATGACTCTTTTCTTTAATATTCCAACTTCTGTATTTAGAAATTGCTGCGTACGTACAGACATTTTAAAATGTTCCCATTTTGCACTGATAAAACATCGTATAATGGATTAATATCTAGAGCTGACAAACTACAGGTTTCTTAACCTACGCAAGACCTCTTCTGCTAACATAAGGAAGACGGACATCTTTGCAACCCATCTTCTTTTACTGTCTTCCGTGCGTTTAGCACTCAATTTCCGTTCCGCTATCCGCTGCCGGAAAATATGTTCCCGCGGAATAAAAAAGAGAGGGAAATGTGTAATATCACAACAGTGTCTTTGACGTGTCTTGCCACCAGGAGTCAGAATAGCAGCGGAAATGAATACTTGTTCAGATAATAGAAAGATTATGACATCAGTGATAGTCACCTGCTTATTACCTGAAAGTTATATTCTTGGGTCGTTTTTATTGGTAGAAACTATGACTAAACAAGTTTATTGCGGAAATTAGTTTGTTAGAAAACACAAACCTTTAAAGTAATTAGGAAATAGTAATATGTAAAAAGTTACATTTAGTGGGAAATATTGTAAATATTCAAAAATTAATTATAATATATACATTATAATGTAATTAAAAGTTGTTCACACACACACACACATATATATATATATATATATTTTTTTTTTTTTTTTTTTTTTTTTTTTCCAAGCCTGCTTCGAGCAGTCCTGAAAAATTCCATTATTTGTTTTCGAAAGCTGCTGAAGTCGTGATATCCAAGGAGTAACACCTTAATCCCAAGATCAATCTTTATTGATAATTTATATTTAACCACCGTCCAGTTTTTAGTAATTTAACATCGCGAATTGCCACTTTCGTTTCGGACCAGCCTTTTTTACATGGCCGTCCTGGATAATCGATGGTCACCGTATGCATTGTTCTTTTTGCGCGTTATCCAAAAGCGCGGCCGTTAGTCAGCGTCCCGTGACTGATGATTTATTCTCACGCGCTTTGGAATATTCGAGAATATCCGTTGCTTACGTTCCTCTTCTGACCGCTCAAGGCTACTCTCCCAAAGCCCGAGATGTGGACAAGCATTGCCATCTGTTGACTTTTTCTTCCCCCATCAGTCTAATTTTTCGTTTATTAATCATTTATTTATATTAATTTCTTTAGATTTAGCATCAACTGATCTAATTAAATATAGTTAATTCTAATTTACTCCCCTAGACATTACACACACACACACACGCACACACACACACACACACACACACACACACACACACACATATATCTAATATATAAAAATGAATGTTTGTATCTCTGTAATTGTATAGAAATCCACAGTTTAGGAGCAACGATCGTGAAATTTTACATACAGGCGTCTTTAAAAACAGCCGAGGGTCTGAAGAACTTCAAAAATCGAAATTAATTACCGTTGATTTTTAATTAATAAAAAACCAAGAATTTTGAAACTAAATGTAAGCTGTTACACTTTGTGGAATCACCCCTCTGAATATGGCGTCCGCGTTAGGGTTAGCTGGCAAACAGCGAGCGAAAAGATAAAAATAAATAAAATCAAAAAGTTTCAAGTTATATATTAAACCAGAATAATAAATGAAAATAATAATCTTTCAAGTCAGATTTTATACTCTAAAATAAATCGGATCCAACGGCATATTGACACTACCACATGCGATGGAAAATTCGAATCAACCACGCTAAGTGTCACGAGATCTTTTTTAATCGCTACTACAACCCCCCTCGCTTATGTCTTTGTGTCTATTGAAGAGTTGAAGACTAAGCTTCTATCCTGCTAACTTATTTCTGACTTAAAACTCCTCTCACTCCATAAATACATGTATATTCACCAACCCATAGCAACTTTCCAGTAAACTTAGTCAAATATTTTCCTCTTTACGCAACAAAGTAGCATGTCATTGTGGCGCATTCAGTAAAAGCGTTCATTTACCACGCTACACGCCGCGGGTTCAAATACGGATCGTTCACATTTTGCTAAACCTGTATTTTCAGCTTTTTTATAGAGACTTTTTTATTTCACCTTTTATTTTATTATTTTTTTAATTATTATTATTATTATTATTATTTATTTATTATTTTTTAATTATTTTTATTTTATTTTATTATTTTTAAAAATTATTAATAATATGAAAAATAAAATAAAATAAAAATAATGTGTATAACATTTCGTATACTTTTTTTTCTATGTTATTTATACTGTGTTTAGTTTTTTAATGGATTTTGGTAGGTTTATTATAAATTTATATATTTTATGTTTTACTTTTCAGGATTTTTTGTCCAATGATAAAGGCTAAATCTTTTCTATGTTATTTATACTGTATTTAGTTTTTAAATTGATTTTGGTTAACAAACATTCGACAATTTGACATTTTTACTTTTCAGCTTTACTTTTCAAAATTCTTTACTTTCCTAAAGACAATTTGACATTTTTCCTTTTCAGCTTTTAGTGGTTTATTATAAATGTATATATTTTATGCTTTACTTTTCAGGGTTTTTTTGCTCCAATGATGAAACGCTAAATCTAGCTGAATTCTGAAGAAATTATTGTAAATTTATGGTTTTTTATGTTGGGTTTTCTTTTTATTCATGCTTATAACATTTGACATGCTTTTTATTCTATGTTATTTATACTGTACTTAGTTTTTAAATTAATTTTGGTTAACAAACATTCTTAAAATCCCGGGCAACGCAGGATAAATTATCACCTGTGTAGGTTGATAATTTATAAATTTTAAAACTGTTACCACATGTATATTTACAGATCCACAAGAACTTTCCAATATTTTCAATTAATAAATAACCAACAACTTTTTCTCGATTCACAGGTGTTCAGTAGATGGCGCCACTATTTTAAACTTTTAGTATTCTAACCATAAGACAAAAAAATATATTTTTTTAAAAATCGTAAGGGATATTTTTATAGACAAAATAATGTAGAAGAAAAATATTGAAATTAAATCTAATAGGACATACTAAAGAATATAGTACAGTTTGAGGAACATATCTTTTACTGTATTTTAATATTTTTTGGATAATGTCCAATCGTTTGCCGCATTAGCAAGAAAAAAAAAATATTTTTTTTTGTCTATTTCGTTGTTACGTGACGATAAATTTATTTAAAGTACCAGATAAAGATCACATGATCAGCGTTTAATAAATTAAATCGTAAAGATTAATCTTTAAAAATTCACCAAAAATTAGAAAATGGAGGTAAAGATTCGAAAAGAATTTCATTTTAAAGGAATTTTTATGATCTTTTTCGTGATATAAATTTTACAACCGTCAAATTATTATTTTAAATGCAAACTTGAAAAAAGTTACAAAAGCAGATTAAAAATTTAATTTTAAAAAATCTAAGAAATTTTTTTCAAAAATCTTTATTAGTGCACCCCTACATTATAAGAAGAATCGCCATGCAAAATTTCAGTCCTTTAGGTTCAGCGGTTTGGTCTGTACTTTGTATGTCAGTCAGTCAATCAGTCAGTTAGTCAGTTACGGAACTGTTTTATATATATAGATTTTTATTACTATTTTTATATCGTAACGTTTACTTCATGCGTACACATTATTTTCCTATGCTTATTTTTATTATCTTTATAATAAGCGTAATTTTTATGATTTTAAACAACAATCGTTTTTAACTGGCATTCAATTGGCTGTTAAAACTTTATATTTACACCCTATTTAAAAGAAGTAGGGTGTAAATTGTAGGGTGGAAAGTTGGTAAAATCAAAATTTTGTGCAATGTATTTAATTTCTCGATTAAAAGTAGTTTTTTTCTAAAAATTAATTTATTTCGCTTGAAAAGCTAAATATTTTATGCACGCGGTTTATATTATTATTACTATCTTTATATCGTAAAGTTAACTTCATGCGCGACCATTATTTTTTTATGCTTTTTTTATTATTATCTTTATAATAGCTTTATTTTCATATGGTTTTAAACAACTATCGTTTTTATTCATATTATGTTGGTTTTTTATTAATTAAAAATTAAGGGTAATTAATTTCGATTCCGGAAGTTCTTATTATCTTTATTTTCATATGCTTTTTCATTTACGAATTATTCAAATGTTGGTTAAAAAACTTTTGCGTAATTTATATATTTGTGTGTGTTTAATTATTGAAATTAATAAATTTATATTTCTGGAGAGGATGTTTCAGTTTTTAGTGGTACTATGATGAAAGGCTGAATATACCAAAATTCTGAGGAGTTTATTATGGAGAGAAAAGGAATTTAATATGTAGAGGATGTTTATAGGAGTTAAATGTGGAGAGGAGTTGAATGGTTTGCAGCCCTCAATCAAACACTTCATTTTTTAAGAGGCAACGCTGCAGTCATATCATTGTTCTATTGGAAATTTCTGCTGAACCTGTAATTGCAGCTTCTTTTTTTTACCCCAATGATGAAAGGCTGATTCTAACTGAATTCTGAGGAGTTTATTATAAATTTATATATTTATAGATTTCACAAGGATTTTTTCTGTTATTTATACTGTGCTTAGTTTTAAATTAATTTTGGTTAACAAACATTAGAGAATTTGACATTTTTACTTTTCAGATTTTAGTATTACAATGATGAAAGGCTGAAATTCTGAGACGTGTATAACATTTCACATATATTTTTTATGTTATTTATACTGTGTTAATTTTTAAATTGATTTTGGTTAACAACAAACATTCTTAAAATCCCGGGCATCGCCGGGTACTTCAGCTAGTATATATATATATATATATATATATGTATGACATCAGTGGCGGCGGCAAGGGAGGAGAAAGGTTAATTGCCGGCCGTGTGTCACAGAAGTCTATTTCGTAGTTAGTCTACATACTTCCCGCGAATAGTAGTCGTGTTAGCCGGTACGGCTCGCTGGTGACTTGGGGCACACAGAAACACACCGCAAATTTCGGTCGAACTTTATTCTATCAATTTTTACATGTTCGTGAACAACGACAATTCTCAAAAATCCCCGACCAAAACCTTGGTGGGTCTTTTAAAACTTCCTGAGGTCGTAGTCACATGACCCTTGCACTCTTGCATTGATTGGACAGAGGGTCCCAGGCCAATTCTCTGGGATTGAGACCGGTGGCCTATTATATAAGGTTCGGTACCTACGAGACTGGGGGTAAAAGGGAGGATATATTGATTACCTTCTTTAGTTTTTAGGAAACTTACAATTCCTTTGTTCTTAAAACGAAAACGAAATTAACTTTGCGCCCAAGGAACTTTAAAAGAATTTAGAAATTAGTTAAGGTTTTTGGGTTTTGTATGTTATATATATATATTCCATTTTCTGTTTCTTTCATTCATTGAGAAATTATTTTTTTCTTGATTCATATCTTATACAATATACAACATACATATATTTATATGATGGTATTTGAAACATGCTGTGGGTATAATGAGCCATCGTGTGACAAGGAATGACTATAACGTTTCAAGCGAACATATCTAAAATTCAACCAAATTTGTTAAATATTTCTTTTCGTAAAATAAAGTATCTCCTAACCAAAAACACTTTCTTTCATTATTCCAATTTTCGAAATTTTTGTTCTACAATGTGCGTGAAGAAATTTAAAAAAAAATTCCTATTATTTGGAAAAACGTCTTTAATAATAGATTAACATCTTTGCTGACAAACTGCACATTTCTTCGCCGACGCACACCTCGTCTCATAACACGAGAAAGACGGACGTCTTAGCACCTCGTCTTCCGTTAATCTCTTCCGTGCGTTTAGCACTCAATTTCCGTTCTCCTATCCGCTCCTAGAAATTTATGTTCGCGCCGAATAAAAAAAGATAGGGAAACGTGTATTCTCATACTAGTGTCTTCGACTTGTCTAGCAGCCAGATATTATAAGAGCAGAGGAAATGAATACTTGGTAGGGTAATAGAAAAAATATAACAGCAGTTATATTCGCATGGTTATCATCTCTTATGTTGTATTCTTGTATTAATAGAGGAGAAGCTACGAATAAATGTGTTTTCTACCAGGGTTCCTTTGACAGGAAACATAAACTTTTAAAGTAATTAAGGAATAATGGTATATACAAAACATATAGCATAACTCTAAATAGTATAGCTCCTGGAGCCACAGTTTGTCAATTATAAAATACGGTAAACGTACAGATCTGAATTATAATTTATACATTATAGTATAATAATTATGTATATACACACACACACACACACACACACATATATATATATATATATATATATATATATATATATATATATATATATATATATATATATATATATATATCCGATGTTTATTGCAAAAACATCGGAGACAACACAGCAACTGCAGACAAGCACTCAGGCATCTATTATCATACGAAGCTAATAAAATTAAGAGATGATTAAATATGATATATCAATATGTCTGGCGTAAGATAGCATGTTTTAATTTTTATATTTTCTGCACCTTTTTTACACAGAGAAATTCATACTTTGGCGCTGATTATACTTTTTTTTGTGTTGTTCCTTTTTACTGTAATATCTGCAATATAGATGTAATATAAACCTTTTTTTTTAAAGTGAGGAATATTGGGAAAATCCATGATATGGTGATGAAAGATTGATGATTAAGAGTGGGGGAGACATCTGAGGCTGGTGGTATCTCAGCAGAGTGCGCATAAATATTTTGCATGAGTGATGAGAATGATGGGGAATGATGAGAAATGATGAGAAATGATGAGAATTATGAGAAAGCATTTGGGAAAGTGGGAGCGGCGTTTGCTAAGAATCGAACAAGGGGAGTAAATCTCTCTTGGTATGATTTTAATCATTTTATTACGTCATGTCGTTAACACATATTTTAATTATACTGACAGAGTGAAAGTTTTAAAATATTGATATATGTTTATATACTAAAATATTGATATTTTTGTACTAAATATATTTATGTACTAAAATATTGATTTGTATTTGTGCAATAAAATATTGATATAAATTTGAGCACTAAAACATTGATATATATATATATATATATATATATATATATATATATACATATATATGTGTGTGTGTGTGTGTGTGTGTACTAAAATATTGATATATATTTGTGCACTAAAATTTTGATAAACATTTGTGCACTAAAATTTTGATATATATTTGTGCACTAAAATTTTGATATATATTTGTGTACTAAAATTTTGATATATATTTGTGCACTAAAATTTTGATACATATTTGTGCACTAAAATATTGATATATATCTGTGTATTGAAACATTGACATACGTTTTTGTTCAGCTGGTTTTTTTTGGCCACGAGGAAAATGATGAATATTACTTCCATGAAAAATGGATTAGGGATGTTTTATAAGTTTCGGCTAGAAAAACTGATACTATCATTTAAAAATCTCAGATTTTATGTATTTTTTTCCATTTCTTCGGAAGAAAGCATTTAATTTAAAAATATAATTACAAAAGTACGGCAAGTAAGGACTCATTAATATGTCAATAAATCTCCGATATATTCTCTTTAAAACATTTTATTTCTCTATAAATACTACGTATTCATCGAATTGAAAGTATAGAAAAACAGTCCCTAGAAAAAATTGCTTTTAATAAAAAGCAGCTCACCTCTACCTTAGCGAAATGGGAAATTTAAATAACCTTTAATGGCCTTTAAAATGCTTCAGTAAATTTGTTAAGTCTGAGCTCCAATGAATTCTCGCGATTTTCAAAGTGATATCCAGAATTTTTTTTTTTTTTGGCGTGAATCCAGTTCTTGAAATTAGAAAAAAAAATCTCGCATAATTCATATTTTAGTTTTAACGCATAATTTACAGTTTAAACAAATGTAACTCTTTGAAGTTGAATTTTGAATTGGAAAGGAAGATATGCTTTCAGCATGAAAACGAAATATCAAAGACAGCTCAAATTTCCTAATTTAAAATTGTGCTTTAAATTGTAAATACTGGTAGTTTATGGTTGAATCAAAAAGGGAGTACTCCCATCAAATAAGCGATTCGATACTCGCTTAAAGAAATAGCTTTATTTTTTTACAACTGAGTATTTGATAATATCGATTAAAAGCTAAAAGTGTTTTTTTTTCAGTTCTTAAAATTAGAAAAAATAGCTCTCGCATAATTCATATTTTAGATTTAACACCTCATCATTTACAGTTTAAACATATGTAACTCTTTGAGGTTGAATGTACACTGTTGGCCATTATAATTGCAACAAGAGGAAGGAAAGCAAATAACAAAACTTTACGTATTTTACGTATACAGCATAGTAGGAAGAACACATGATTAAATTTGTAGGCAATTTCGGGGTACACAGGGTCCAAAATCAGTACACACAGCTACCAAAACGGCTCTAACCCGGTTAGGCATCGAGTCGAACAGGGCTTGGATGACAGGTACGGACAAGTCATTCCATGCTGCTTCAAGTCTATGCCACTTCCTCAATCGTAGTGGATGGAGAGCGGTGGCGGTCCAGTCTCTCAGCAACCCCTGACCAGATGTAAGAGATCTGGAGAAGGTGTTGCCCAGATCAACAGTCGAACTACCTCTGTTTCGAGGTAGATAAGGACACGACGGGCAACATGCGGTCTTGTGTTATCTTGTTGAAAGAGGACGTCTCCGAGGCCCCGTAGATAGGGCCACGATCCTGCCGCTACCGGATTCCGACACGTGCTGGTAGCCGTTTCTCCTTCTTATACGAGACAAAACACGATCTTCTCACAAACAACCAAAACTCAAATGCGATTTCCGAATCACAAACTAGCTGCGTAGCTTTAATTTTATACAGCGCTTGAGATGCCGTTTCTCCTTCCTGCGTCGTTCGATTGCGCTTAAATGCTAATCATTTGCATATCCAAGCATCTTCTTCCTTTCATGCGAATTTGACGTTTCTATCATCCCTCCTTCATGGTGTTTCAATTTTAATGGCCAGCAGTGTACTATATTCTTTCTGTAGAAGATGACAATCATATAAATACTGTACAGATGACAATCATCAAGTCTAGAACCCGAACCTGGTGTCCTTGATGATAAAAATTAGATACTATGGAATGTTTTGATCCAGACTACGTTCATAATTACATCTCGCTCAGTTCAGATTTCGTTCGTGCCTATAACGTTCAGATTTCGTTTGTGCCTATATTTCGTTGTAACCTAAACAGTACACCCTTTATATGAATTACTAGCTGAAATCCCGCGCTTCGCTACGGAGTACATTCAAATTAAATACAACGGTCAATGTATGCAATTAATGCCAAAAAAAATAAATACAGTGGAATCTCGATCTATCGTTTTTCAAGGGACCGAGTGAAATGAACGATAAATGCGGGAAAACGATAGATGCGGAAACATAACAAAGCAATATAATCGTTGGGACTGGATAAAATGAACGACACATGCGGAAAAACGATGGATCCGAAAACGATCGATCGAGATTCCACTGTATATATATTTATTAATAAAATAAAAAGTAAGGGATATTTATTTTTTTGGATAATATCCAATCGTCTGCTGCATTAGAAAGGAAATTTTTTTTTTGTCTATTTAGTTGTTATGCAAGTGACGATAAATTTATTTAAAGTACCAGAAAAATAATCACGTGATCAGCATTTAATAAATTAAATTCTAAGCATTAATCTTTAAAAATTCACCAAAAATCAGAAAATCGAGGTAAAGGTGCAAAAAAAAAAACATTTCATTTTAAAGGAATTTTTATGGTCTTTCTCGTGATATAAATTTTATAACCCTCAAATTATTATTTTAAATGCAAACTAAAAAAAAGTTACAAAAACAGCTTAAAAATTTAATTTTAAAAAATCTAAGAAAATTTTTTTTTAAATCTTTCTTAGTGCACCCTTACACCATAAGAAGAATCGCCATGCAAAATTTCAGCCCTATAGGTCCAGCGGTTTGGTCTGTGCGTTGTATGTCAGTCAGTGAGTCAGTTACGGAACTGTTTTATATATATAGATGATGGAAATATATATAACTTTTTCTAAATTTGCCTATAGTTTCAAGAATTTGAATAAAAAATTAAGCTAAATTTAACACTTATGCTAGAAGCTCTACACTCAGTTCAAGTGAATATATATCAATTTCCTTGATACTGTATATTACTATTATACTTACCTGTGAAAGAAACTAAAAGTTTTGTGATATTCCTAAAATTCACAGAAATATGTTAAATTTCGTATAACAATTCAGAATTATTCCAAAAAATAATCTTGTTTTTAGTACAAATGCATGTAAAATGTTCAAATTTAAAATGTCAAATTCGCATAAAAGGAAGAAGTTGCTGGGATATGCAAATGATTAGCATTTAAGCGCAATCAAAGGATGCAGGAGGGAGAAAGGACATCTTAGTATAAAAGGAAAGTTACGCATCGGGTTTCTCATTCGGAAATCGAATTTGAATATTGGTTGTTAGTCAGGTTGTTAGTGAATATTGGTTGTTAGTGTTATGCCTCGTATAAGAAGGAGAAACGGCTACCAGGACGTGTCCGAATTCGATAGCGGCAGGATCATGGCCTATCGAGAGTGCGGTTTATCGGTCGCGATATTGCTACTCGCATTGTTCGGAATCCGACGACCGCCATGCGAATATGGAATCGATGGGTTCAGGAGGGTCATACTGAACGCCATGCAGGATCCCAACGGCCTCCCACTAACGCCCGAGAGGCCAGACATGTTATCAGGTCTGCCTTGCAGGAGCGTACAGCCATATCACGAACCTTGAGTCAGGAAATGAGCTTGATTGCAGCATGACAAGTATCCGCACGGACAGTGCTACGACGCCTGGAGCAGCACGGACTGTCTGCACGGTGACCATTATTACGCCTTCCCTTGATATTGCAGCAGAGACACGCGGCGACAGTTGTGCGCCCAATGACAAAACTGGATACAGGAGTGGCACCACGTCATCTTTTCACACGAGCCCCGGTTCTGCGTGCAAAATCATGATGGACGTATCCGTGTCTGGAGGCACCCAGGAGAACGGACGTAGCCTGCTTGCATTCGATATCGTCATACGGGTCGTAAACCTGGTGTGTTGGTATGAGCAGCCATTGGGTACACGACACGAACACCTCTTGTCCGCGTCGTCGGAAATCTGAACAACCAGTGTTACATTTCTAAGATCTTAAGGCCGGTGGAAGTGCCCTATCGTCGGGACCTCGAAGACGTCATCTTTCAAAAAAATAACGCAAGACCACATGTTGCCCGTCGTGTCCTGACCTACCTCGACACAGAGGTGGTTCGACTGTTGTCCTGGCCAGAACGTTCTCCAGATGTCTCACCCAGTGAAAACATCTGGTCATGGGTTACTGAGAGACTTGGCAGCCACCGCTATCCAGCTACTGCGATTGATGAAGTGTGGCTTAGACTTGAAACAGCATGGATTGACTTGCCCGTATCTGTCCACCAAGCCCATTTCGACTCGATGCGTAACCGGGTTAGAGCCGTTTTAGCTACTAGAGGCTGCAGCTGTGTGTACTAATTTCGGACCGTGTATACCCCCAAATTGCCTAAAAATTTAACCATGTTTCTTCTTACTATGCTGTATACGTGCAATAAGTAAAGTTTTGTTATTTGCTTTCGTTCCTGGTGTTGCAATTTTAATGAACAGCAGTGTATATATATATATATATATATATATATATATATATATATATATATATATATATATATATATGCACATATACATATATTTCCTTTTTTCACGTCTTATTTTATTGCATACAAGTTCAGTGAGATTAATACTCAACAAAAAATATCTAACCCAGTAGATAGCATAGTTGTTATTCCACAAGCGTATAACTGGCCAATTAAATAACCCTAAACTCAATTAACTTACCCCAAATGTTTATATATTTATATATATATATATATATATATATATATATATATATATATATATATATATATATATATATATATATATATATATATATATATATATATATATCCTTTTTACATGTTTTTTTTTATTATATACAAGTTCAGTGAGAGTAATACTAAACAAAAACCTGTCTTACTCAGTACATAGCATGGGTGTTATTCCACAAGCGTATAATAGCCAATTAATCAACGGTAAACTCAATTAAAATATCCCAATAGTCAATATATATATAATTTTTACATGTTTTCTTTTATTACATACAAGTTCAGGTTGAGTAATACTCAACAAAAACCTGTCTAACCCAGAACATAGAACGGGTGTTATTCCACAAGCGTATAACGGGCCAATTAAACAACCCTAAACTCAATTAACTTACCCCATCGTGGGGATGAAATTTTCCCACGGGATCACTTGAGCACTGAGTACGCATTACATGATAGACGGAGGTGTAAATGGGCCAGAGGCGTCGAATTCACTCCCCTTCCTTTGAACGAATTAGAGTCAGCCTTACGTTGAAGTTTCGAGGTTATTACATATACAATGATGAAAGTGAAAATAAATAAAAAAATGTGTGTAATGATTATATTTAAAGGTTTGCCTTAGAGATATGGAGTCAGACAGACAAACTTTACGAGTAAATACGTGTAAAATTTTGCAAATTCGTCAACTTATACGAGGTTTTGTTCAAGTTAAATGTTTAATAAGAAGCATTGGATGAAAAACGTTTTGAAAAACTTTAAAAATATATCTGATTGAGAAAACTAATAGTTATAATCAGTGGTGGGTATTCAAATAAATTAACAACAGGTTCTAAGGCCCAATGACGATTTTAAATATACCAAAAGTTATACAGAAAGTTAGTTTAATAATTCATGCACTAATTACTAAAGTAAAACAACAAAAGAGGTACACAAAACTAGATTATGTTTTAAGAAAGAGTTTTAAAATATTAAATGCCTGGCAACCATAATTGAAGATATTTCCATATTACTGTTTGATTGGCGTCCTCACTTGCAATTTTCTTTGCTTTTTTCATTGGCTGTGTGATTTATTCTTAAAAATATTTGCACTGTAGAAGAAGGATTCAATTCCTTTCCGATTTGACTGGACCGGCCGCCAGGTAATGGTAGATTTATTAAAAAAAAAAGTTTGTCCTGTTAACGATGCAGCTGGCTCTCGTTAGCAAATGATTCGCAGAACCGATACTTACATTGGGTATTGGCCCTACAGAACCGGTGCAAACCGGCTGATTCCCACCACTGGTTGTAATCTGAAAAGGGTATCACTTAGCGGTGGTTCTCAACTTTCGACTTCAATAGCTATTTCGGCAACACGAGGAAACAAGTCTTACAACGACTAACACTTTTTATAAAAATTAAAACAATTTATTGTTAAATAGCACAACATATATAACACAACACAAATGGCGAAACAGCCAAATCATGTCAGCTTCAAAATCTTACGAACTACTGATATGGCATTCTTCACAATACAGGCGTGGATATCCCTGGCGAAGATAGTGGCGCCTTCTAGATTTCACTGAGAAAAGTAATATTTTCAACATAATAATTAAAAGGATGAAAATCTAGGTAGGGGTATAAAGTTTTCGAAACAAAAAATCAGTTTCTAAATTAATAAGATCATGTTTTTGCTCATTCTAAAGGTTTCTTTTTCATTATCATAAAATGAGATGTTCACTTAATGGATAGGATGCATCGATTACACAGGCCAACGAAAAATGATTTTTTGAAAATTGTTTAGCGTTAATAGCTGATTCTTATGTAATTTGGGGTGCTGAATCCGTATCTGACCTCAATTTTTTTCTATCACCCACAGTTTTGTCAAATGAGACTTCGTCGGAAACTAGAAAATTAGCCGAACATACCGTAAAAAATAAAAATAAATGAATGTTACAATATGAACAAACTTTTATTCAAGTATAAACATGAAAATACCTTTTTATTACATAGATTTTATGTGTGCTTTGGCTTATATTTCCTTTCCCTCTTCTCCTTAAAGCTCCTAATATTGCTTTTCCGCCTGTGAATCACTTGCTCAACTTCTCGGTGAAGTGACCAACAGTAGTCTCCCATCATATTGGTATTCCAGTGGCCCTGATACCGTCTTTCCATCAATTTAACATCTTAATGAAACCTCGCCTTGCTCCTCGCTGACATCACACAAGTTATCTGGGAAAAAATCAAGGTGACCGTTTAAAAACGTGAATCTTGAAGCTCATGAAACAGCCTAACTTTTTGAACTTTTCCAGCATGTTGGATACAATAGAAATATAATGTGGGTCCTTTTTGTTGGCCAAGAACTTGGTCACAATCTGCTTGAATGATATACAAGCCTCCCTCTCATTTAAAGTCATTTTTGACTAAAAGTTGGGATCGAACATCATTTTTCGGATGTCAGGCACAACAAACACGCCTTCTTCCAATTTTGCTTCTGGTAGATGAGGAAACTTCTTTCAGAGATACTTGAAACATTCTCCATCTTTGGGTAAGGCTTTCACAAACTGTTTCATTAGGCTTAATTTTATATGTAGAGGTGGCAGCAGAATATTTTCCGGGGCCACGAGGTTCTTGCTCAGAATGTTCTTCTCTCCAGGCTTTAAAGATTTTCTTGCAGGCCAGTTTTTTCTCGACCAATGTTAATCCCTTTGTCCTACCGTCCCATTCACATAAGAAACATGGAAATTTGGTAAAGCCACATTGCTGGTGGTTAGCTTATGGCGTTGAATGCGCTAAAAATGTCATTTCTTTAAATACTGAGTGTTGAAATGCGAAAAAATGTTGGGTGATACGGCTTTTTTATTGTCATATTCGGTTTCAGCACAATAAAAACCACAAGAATAAGGCAAATTTATTCAAAAAGTTTTTTCATCGTTCGCCTGTGTTATTATATAATTCAAACATAACCGGTACTTGATTTAAGTAGGAGGTAAAGACACTGAGGAATTAAAGGCAAGAAAGCTTCAAATTGAAAATATGCTTCTTATCTCTACAAACACAAATACAGTATAAACTTCGAATGTATGTAAGCAAAAAAAAAATTGAAATATTATTTAACGTATGATTATTTAATCAAAGCATTGAGTTTAGGTTTTACAGAAATAATGGCATCACATAATGCAATTATACACACGCACGCACGCGCACGCGCTCACAGATGTATATATATATATATATATATATATATATATATATATATATATATATATATATATATATATATATATATATTCTTTTCTTTTTGTGATACTTTAAATTAATTTTGCGTCACATGAATAACAACGAAATAAATTGACAAAAGAAATATTGAAATACGGCAAAAGATAAGATTTAACCACTAGACTAATTGAGATGGAAGTTTTTTTAAGAATTTAATTAAAATTAGTATGTTTTATGGATATTAAACATACAAATTAATCGCATACATTGACCGTTGTATTTAATTTGAATATTTTCTTCTACATTATTTTTCCTATAAAAATATCCGTTACGATTATATATATATATATATATATATATCATTAAAAAAAGTGTGAATCAGAAAACTAGTGGAATGCTAATCCAGGGAAACTACATCCAAATCCTGAAACTGAAGTTTCGAATGGCTGGGGGGAGTTGTGACCCCCCTACTCCGGTTAAATTAGTCTTGTGCCGCGGCAACACTCCCGGAAGCCCGAAACCTCAGTGCGACCTAGACTTTCGTCAAATATTATTAAAAAGTAAATCAATAATCAAAACAACATCTAAAACATCAAATTTCATAAAACCCATTTAAACACATTGTTTGTGTAAATTTCAACTATTATATTCATGTAAAATTATAACCAACCTACTGTGTTTCTCACATACCTGTATATTGCTACAATGTAAGGATGTTCCTTATTCAAATATCTTTTATACTGTATCCCAATCTCAAATAATTAACATACCGTTACGGTTAAAGAAAACGGTGTTTATATTCGGTTTTACTGATATTTAAAAATTTTTTTATATTAGACATTAAAAAAGACTTAGGGAAACCCATCTCTAAAGCAAAATTTATAAATTGTTTAATTTTAAAATCCATATCTATATTATTAGTATTGAGACGTTTACATCTTGTTAAAAAATTAGTGATTACATTTCTTTTGATGTTTAGGTGTATGCATGTTGTCCATGACATAATACGATTTGGTTTAAAACTATAGTCATCTCGTTTATCATACATTTTTGTAATTATTGAGCCATTGCTAACTATAATACTTAAATCTAAAAAGTTCAAAAAACCTTCCTTATTGCACGAAGTTTCAACTAAATTTAAATTACTAGGGTAAAAACTAAAGTCCAATCCTGTGTTATTTACGAAGCATACCAAAATGTCATCAACATACCTAAAAAACTTAACTTCATTTAATAAACTTGTACCTGTTTCGTAATTATGTAAATAGATATCTGCAAGAATTGAAGAGCATCCCCCTCCCATAGGGATCCCATGTATCTGCTTATATATATCTCTTCCATTGTGTAAATAAGTTTCTTTTAAAACAAGTTGTAACAAAGATTTATATCGGTTATAAGTAATAAACTCTTGTATATCGTATCGTTCATATAGATTTAAAATGATATTATGTAAGTCATCTAAGTTAATAGAGTTAAATAAATCCGAAAAGTCATAACTAGAAATTCCCACTATATCCTCCATGTAACTAATACTTTTTACCACTTCATAACTATTATTAACAATATATGTGCCTTCTTTTTTAATTTTTATCATAACGTTTTTGAGTAATTGTAAAAGACGGTTATTTGCAATAGTTAGATAAGTGTTACAGCCTATTGTTACGGCTCTAAATTTTATAGGCACCTTATGAAACTTGGGGATTAGTACTATGTAAGGAAATTTAATTTTATTAATGCCTATTTTGAAACCTATACGTAGATATAACGCGTTTATTTTATTCTTAATTTCGTAAGTGGTTATTTCTATATTCTGATATACTGAAGTATCTCTGTAAATAGCAATTAATTTATTACAGTAAAAACGTTTACATAATAAAGCATAGTTGCTGGCCATTTTATCGACATAAGTTATAACATAACTATGCCTTAAATTAACGATACTGTTTTTTAAACTGTTTAAAGAAACACTAGGGTCGTGATGATTATATTTTTGTAAATATTTATTAATAGATAATTGAAATAACTTTTTAATGTTAAAAACCCATTCTGCAAAAGTGGTTGTAGGGTGGCTATATTTTATTGCTAATTTATACACAAAAACATCTATATCTCTGTCAAAAGTATTTACTACTCCGAATCTGGATCCTTCTACACGATAACCTGTGCCCTTATACATTATGAACCTCAACTTCTCATCTTTTACTATTTCGATGTTACCAGTGATGACATGTCCATAATTTTCGTTGTAATAAGGGGATGACGTGCAGCAATCACAAGATTCTGGCATATGTTTATATATATTTTTAGATATTTCGTTATAATTAAAAATCTTTCTACCTATAGGTAGTGAATATTTGAAACACGGGCTAATATACAAATCTTTTATGGGTAATAAACTACTGCAAGAATTAAGGATTTTGGAAAAAGTTATCTTGTCTACAATACTATTGTTATATGTCACAACACAATATTCCTTAGTCAATTTTTGGTATGTTACAAGATCAGTCAAATTAAAACCAAGATAAATACTACGTGATTTAATGTTATCTATAAATGCATAAGGGGTAAGCGAGTCCTTTCCAAATCTGGTTAAAAAATCAGAACTATTACACAATTTCCAAAAATTAGCCAGCCATTTTCGCTTTACACCATAAACAAAGTTCTTTATCCAGTTAAATGGAATATAGGATAACTGTTTAATCTTTACGCATAAAGTATTTAGTTTTTTCAAAAGATCTTTATATTTACGGGTACCACCACCACCACCGCGTTGTTTCCTTTTTAACGTTTTATTCACTGTCATGCTATTGTATGGATTAACTCCCGGCGAAGACACATTAGAAATATAGCTTGGTCCTATATTTTGGCCGAATAAAAGCGTATTTAGACCGTAAGGGTAAACTGTGTTAAACTTTTGTATATGGTAATTTTCCCACCATAATCGCATCTTGTCATTAATAATTAAATCAATTATGGTTAACTTCATGTTTTCGACACCATGTTCCACAAAATGGTTAATTTCTATAGATACTTCTACCTGAGATTTTCGTTTGGCATTATAAACCTGACATCGATGTAAATTTATCCGTTTATTTAAGGTATTTTTAGTTTGACCTATATATCCCAATCCACATATTTTACATACTATTAGGTAAATGCAATTATAAACCTTGCAAATTTTTTTAAACTACGAGAATTATCTATTTGTTTTTCATTTGCATTAGGACATGATTTACATCTACCATCTTTACACTTTTTATATTTAAAACAATCCATACCATTATAATGACTGTTATAAGTTCCTATCTCTAAGTTACATATATTATTACTATATACTTCATTTGAAGAACATACATTACTCTGACAAACACTTACAATTTTTTTGTATCCTCTCCCCGTTGAATTGGTAGGTTTGAAATAACTTGTAATAAGCTTAGGGTAATTGTTTAACGAACGACTGCATACCCTATTAGCAGCCGTCCGAGCAATTGCTGCTGTAGCTGCAATTTTGCCAGTCGCTAAATTCGTAGAGTTGTACATATCCATGAATTTTAAAAGGGGGTTTTAAAGAAACTCTATAATAAATACACTATAATCTACGTAGACAAGCATTACTGCTTGTTTAATTACCTTAAGGTAACATCTCTTTAGCAAATCACATCCAAAATGCGCTACTAGTATCACTACAGCCCGACCATTAAACCAATTGTTACGTACTACACCACCATTTGATCACGGAGAGAGAAAATTTTATCACATTTTTTTAAAAATTTTGTATTTTATTTTGTGTGTTTTTTGAATGGCAGAACAAGTAAAGTTGAACTAAGTCTACATAAATCCCAAACTCCGTGTGTCGCCGCAACACCCAGGATTCTCAGTGTCCTCCCCAGACACACATCCAAACATACTAACTTAATAAAAAGCCTTTTTTTGTAATGACGAGCGCAATGCTGCTCACTTCTATTACAAATTTTATAAATACATATACAAAAGTTAGAAATAATATATTAAATAACTGTACTCAATTAAAATACCATCAGGCGCTATGCTGCACTACATTAGTATTTCATATATTTCTATCATTAAAAAAAGTGTGAATCAGAAAACTAGTGGAATGCTAATCCAGGGAAACTACATCCAAATCCTGAAACTGAAGTTTCGAATGGCTGGGGGGAGTTGTGACCCCCCTACTCCGGTTAAACTAGTTTTGTGCCGCGGCAACACTCCCGGAAGCCCGAAACCTCAGTGCGACCTAGACTTTCGTCAAATATTATTAAAAAGTAAATCAATAATCAAAACAACATCTAAAACATCAAATCTCATAAAACCCATTTAAACACATTGTTTGTGTAAATTTCAACTATTATATTCATGTAAAATTATAACCAACCTACTGTGTTTCTCACATACCTGTATATTGCTACAATGTAAGGATGTTCCTTATTCAAATATCTTTTATACTGTATCCCAATCTCAAATAATTAACATACCGTTACGGTTAAAGAAAACGGTGTTTATATTCGGTTTTACTGATATTTAAAAATTTTTTTATATTAGACATTAAAAAAGATTTAGGGAAACCCATCTCTAAAGCAAAATTTATAAATTGTTTAATTTTAAAATCCATATCTATATTATTAGTATTGAGACGTTTACATCTTGTTAAAAAATTAGTGATTACATTTCTTTTGATGTTTAGGTGTATGCATGTTGTCCATGACATAATACGATTTGGTTTAAAACTATAGTCATCTCGTTTATCATACATTTTTGTAATTATTGAGCCATTGCTAACTATAATACTTAAATCTAAAAAGTTCAAAAAACCTTCCTTATTGCACGAAGTTTCAACTAAATTTAAATTACTAGGGTAAAAACTAAAGTCCAATCCTGTGTTATTTACGAAGCATACCAAAATGTCATCAACATACCTAAAAAACTTAACTTCATTTAATAAACTTGTACCTGTTTCGTAATTATGTAAATAGATATCTGCAACCTGTTTCGTAATTATGTAAATAGATATCTGCAAGAATTGAAGAGCATCCCCCTCCCATAGGGATCCCATGTATCTGCTTATATATATCTCTTCCATTGTGTAAATAAGTTTCTTTTAAAACAAGTTGTAACAAAGATTTATATCGGTTATAAGTAATAAACTCTTGTATATCGTATCGTTCATATAGATTTAAAATGATATTATGTAAGTCATCTAAGTTAATAGAGTTAAATAAATCCGAAAAGTCATAACTAGAAATTCCCACTATATCCTCCATGTAACTAATACTTTTTACCACTTCATAACTATTATTAACAATATATGTGCCTTCTTTTTTAATTTTTATCATAACGTTTTTGAGTAATTGTAAAAGACGGTTATTTGCAATAGTTAGATAAGTGTTACAGCCTATTGTTACGGCTCTAAATTTTATAGGCACCTTATGAAACTTGGGGATTAGTACTATGTAAGGAAATTTAATTTTATTAATGCCTATTTTGAAACCTATACGTAGATATAACGCGTTTATTTTATTCTTAATTTCGTAAGTGGTTATTTCTATATTCTGATATACTGAAGTATCTCTGTAAATAGCAATTAATTTATTACAGTAAAAACGTTTACATAATAAAGCATAGTTGCTGGCCATTTTATCGACATAAGTTATAACATAACTATGCCTTAAATTAACGATACTGTTTTTTAAACTGTTTAAAGAAACACTAGGGTCGTGATGATTATATTTTTGTAAATATTTATTAATAGATAATTGCAATATATACATATTATTAATAGATAATTGATATATATATATATATATATATATATATATATATATATATATATATATTCTTTTCTTTTTGTGATACTTTAAATTAATTTTGTGTCACATGAATAACAACGAAATAAATTGACAAAAGAAATATTGAAATACGGCAAAAGATAAGATTTAACCACTAGACTAATTGAGATGGAAGTTTTTTTAAGAATTTAATTAAAATTAGTATGTTTTATGGATATTAAACATACAAATTAATCGCATACATTGACCGTTGTATTTAATTTGAATATTTTCTTCTACATTATTTTTCCTATAAAAATATCCGTTACGATTATATATATATATATATATATATATATATATATATATATATATATATATATATATATATATATATATATATATATATATATATATATATATGCATATATATATATATATATATATATATATATATATATATATATACTAGCATTATTGCCCGGCGTTGCCCGGGTAGATATATAGATATAAAACTTTTTATGCATTCCACCAAAAAAATACTGGGCTGCACGAAAAATAAAATAAAAACTTCGCCCCCCCCCCCGTCACCCCAGACCAACGTTTGTGTGTGTGTGTATATATATATATATATATATATATATATACACAGTGGAACTCTGTTAATACGAGAACTTTAGGATCAGTGGAAATGCTCGTTTTAACCGTTACTCGTATAAACCGTGAAAAATTAATTTGGTTTTAAACAATCGGTTTAAAAAAAATTATACATATATAAACAATTTTCTACATATTAAAGTTAAATAATTAGAATGACTTACCTTTACTTCACTGTAATTGTATTTTTTTAAAACAAAAGTTGGAATTTCCCAACTATTGATCGTTAACTTTTATCTTTGTACCATTTAATTGTGCTTTAAATTTCAAAGAACAAAAATATTTATGTACAAATGCAAGCAACGGTAATATTTTTAAAAATATTAAGTAAATTTAGTTGGCTTTCATTTTACAATCCCTCATAATACTCAGTGTCTTTAAAAAATTTTCATCTGCAAAGTTTTTCAAAACATACAGTCAACTGAAGAAGAGCATCCTGCGCTTCACTGTAACTCATATTTATATTTGGTACTAATGCTTCTTGACTCTCATCTTTATTTTACTCTTACTTCCATTTTAGCGGCAGTTAGTGCTCGTCACATCTTGAATAATGTCTTCATCTGCTAATGTACCTAAAGTCCACACTTCATTGTCTACATTAATATATTCCTTTAAATTTTCTCATTCTTTAAATGTGTTCAACTTTGTTTTTTTAGCCATTGACGTAAAAGAAGGTCACCATCATGTTGGTTTAGTTTGAGACCAGCTTTAATAAAGCACTTTTTTATTGGGGATGCAGAAACGTTATTCCGTGCATCACATATTTTAACCATATAGCACTTACTATATCAGTGTTCTGGAGCAATTTCATTTCCGTGGTTTCTATAATCATCAGAGGAAAAAAAGTCGGAAATAACAATTAAAACTCCGAATAATACCATGGTCCATATGTTGCATTACACATGTTGTACTAGGTGACAAAAATTGTAATTCAATGTTTGAAAATTTTTCCAATTGCAGGTGCACTGTACTGGTCTACTAACAGCAAACTTTTTCTGTTTTTCGTTCAAATTTGGCCTCGATAGATATTTCAGATCTCGAAATATCAGTGAAGGTCCCCGTATGAAGTGTGCTCGTAGTAGTGGATTCTGTGGTATATATATGACAGGCGTGTGGTTAAGATTAATTTGAAGTCATCATGTTAATACTGGTGGCGAGTGGTAAGTAGCCTAAAAACAATAAACAAACATAGTTCCAACTCAATCGAAGCAATTTATTTCACCTTCCAGCAACCACTGATCCAAGTAGCGCATATTTGAGCTCTCGCCATTTTCAAATTATGGACCCAGCTGACACGCGTCCACTAGCAATGAATTAAATCCCGCCGTCTGAAGAAAACGCTATTGTTTTTCTCCATCCAAAGCCACCGCGCATGCCCACATGATCTCTGTGACGCATACACCGGCGTTGAACCATAGGCGTGGCCACAGATGTCAATCAATCCAAAGGGAATTCCCCCGATTTCTCTCGATGTATTTCGAACCAAGATATGAGAATAGTGGCGAATTACGCCACGACAATAAATTAATTACTAAGCCCTCTTTAAATTTAGAATAATTATTTCGTTCCCTCTTAAGTCCGACAACTTCCCCCCCCCCTGAAGGCGTGCACACAATGAGTAGCTAATTCCCTGTGGCAACAACCCCTACGATAAAAAAAAACATTACATCAGTAGACTGGAAAACATGCTGAGTAGGGACGTCTCTCTACACAACAGGTTCCAGTGAAAACCCCCTTAATTAAAAATCAACCGTTCCCTTAACAACCCCTGGATTAATTCTTTCTGTTCTGTAAGACTTGGAGCAGTGGTTTTAAAATACACAGTTTACAATTTTTCAAGTTACACAAAAATTCTTGAGTTGTACAATATTATATCACTGATGACTTGAGGCAAAAAAGGAAAATATTACAGCATTATCTCAAAATATATCACTATAAATTCAAAATATCACTTTAATTATACCAATATATAATCTCAATAGGACATCACCTGAAAAACAATGTCACTTCAAAAACTCACCTAGGAACAAATTAATTGAAAATCACAAAATAACTATTACCCATTAAAGTGGAATGTTAGTAGCATTTTACAATCTAAAGTCCAGGCTTTAATACTTTCATCAGCCTCGTTGAGTGGTAATGTAATCAACAGTCCTGTAGGCTGTCCACTCATCTTATAATTTTATAACAGTTCCAGTTTAAAATTCTACAAGTATGACTTTATTTACACAGATTATGGTAATGTGAAAATGGAGGCACATGAAAAAAAATATTTAAATATATGAAAGACAAAACTAAATGCGGTCGACCGGCTTGTTTGGAGGCCTCCTTGACATGGTTGACCCTGTAAAATACTCAGAGACACAACATATTAATAATTGAAAAAATATAAATATTGATCAATTTCCCATGGGATTATTTTTCTCGTATCTTGTACTTGCCGAACGACACAAATGTATTTTGACATCAATTACAATACAGTTTATCTTTTTAGAGATCTTTTATACCTTCGACTTACTTATGAAATACAAACATATGAAATTACACATGAAATTCAAAATTCTCTACATATTATTTACACTTCAAAATTTTTCCATAACACAAAAATCTGATTCAAATTTATCACAATTCAAAGTTATCAAACATTTTATAATTTACACTTCATTCACCTTAATATTTCACAATGATAGATTCATTATGTAAAACAATTCACTTTTGGTACTGGTGTACCATTCCTTCATCTGTGTACATTCTGTTTAATTCAAGGTGTATGTTTTTGTTTGTGTGTTTGTGTAGTTGAGTGAACAAGTGCATGGTTGGGTCAGAGGAGAGCAGGTTCAACAATTTCCCATCGTCTTAACCACAACCGACAACTCTAAACAAAATTCAGAGTGAAAAATTGGTGCGTATAGTGCACGACACTGAAACTCTAGGTTGGGAAAGGCTCAAAAGAGATCAGTATTCACTTACTGACTCCAGAAAAAGGAAAGGATTTAACACCCAGCCAACCAAGAGGAAAAGGGGAATCCGTTCACTCATGAATTCCAATGGGGAAAACACGAGTCAACAGAAACCTGAAGGAAAAGGGAGGACAAAGGAGCGGTCATCCCAAGCCTGTCTTTAGTCATTCTTATTTAAGTAATATTTTTCAGTACATTATGACTGAACATGTGAAGTAAAATCTATTTATAAAGCTACAAAGAGGTTGGGACGACTTCCAACGCGTGGTTAGGTGTGGGGAAGAGGACAGAGCATTCAAGAAAGAGAAAATTTACTGACAGATGAAAGAAGTAGGAGTGTCACAGTCGATTATTAGCCCAGGAGATCCAGAAAATCACATACAAAAGTTTTCTAGTAGAAAGTTTAACAGTCCAGTAGAACGATAGTTTTTCCTCGGTTTTTTTTTTTTTTTTTTTTTTTTTTTTTTAAATATATCTTTAATTTAAGACAGCACACAACGTTTAACCACATAAGTGGAGTCAAGAGGGTGTTAGGCACCCAACATATAAAATCAATTAAGAGATGGATCTCTGGGATAGGCAATTTGGTCATATTCGGGAAAATGTAGATACAGCTCAACACATTAATGTAACAAAACATTGCAAAGATGGTAACAAACTTTTCAAAATAATTTAGGTTTAGCCAAAGTTCTTTCATAAGTTATTAAATTTCAATTCAAAAATACATAATTATTAACATCCAATAAATTCAATACAAATCATCTTCTAGTTTACTTTCACAATATTACTTCATCAGTTCCAATGTTATTATTTTATTTACTCATTAACAATCATAACTTTATAATTTCAATTTTTTACTTGTAACTCGTATCAACATTTTATCTTAATTTCCCCCCCCCTCCCCAAAATTGTGCATGAAACAACATTATTGTAATTTAATCTCACTATATGGATGAAAATGCCTTAATCTAGTTGAGTGCACAATTTCACTCTTTTTTCCAGTGTATTGGTTTGGTTTATGAATTTCGAAATTAACATTAGAAAGCTGGCTTAAAATTTTATAAGGGCCTGAATAGGGTGGATCTAATTTTCTTGAATTTGGGCATTTGAATTCTTCGTACATCACTAAGTCACCAATTTTGAAGTTTGACTGTATAAAATTTCTATCATATCTTTGTTTATTAATTTTATGGTGCTGAATTGTTCTTTGCACTGCAATCTTTCTTGCTTCTTCAACTGGCGGATAATGTAATGAAGTTATTTTAGGTAATGGTGAGTTATATGGCAAATTTCCAAATAGGAGGTAATTCGGGGAAAATCCAGTTACTCTATGGGGTTGATTATTATATTCGGAAGTCACTTGTTCTAAAATTTTTGTCCATGGAATTTTTTTCGAAGAAGTATTAACTTTACACCTTAATTTGGATACAATCGTTTGATTACATCTCTCATTTTTGCCATTACACTGGGGTCTGTGGGCTGAGGTGAGTAATTGTCTCGTATTGTGGTGTTTTAGGAATTTCTTAAACCTTGAGGAAGTAAATGCAGCATTTCTGTCACTTAATATTTGTTTCGGAACTTTAATTTTGAAAATTTGTTTTAAACAGTTTGTGTATGTCTCACTTGTCACACTTTTTGAAGGAAAAGTCCAAATATATCTTGTTGCATGATCAATCACCAGATGAAGATATTTTTTTGTCGAATTATAATAGTTAAAACCTCCAACTGTATCAACTGAGATTAGGTCAAACGGTTCATAAGCAATTGGCACTTGTTCCATCAGTCCATACTTTCTCTGAGTCGATTTCTTGTTTTTCTGACATGTTTCACAACAACGAACAAAATTTGAAATGTCTAATATTATGTCTTGCCAATAGTAAATAGGGGAAATTAATTGTAACATCTTTCTCACACCTGGGTGGCCAAATTTTTCATGTGCAGCGGCTATTAATTTTAGTCTTAATGATGGCGGGACTACAATTTTGATTAGATTTTTCTTTTTTACTGTTAGAACTCCACTATATTTTTTGTACTTTACATTATTAACATTATCGTTTAATTGTGCCTGAATAATTTCATCTGTGGTTAGAAAATAAGAATATTGTGATACAAAGTGGCTTATTGGGTTCCTTGATAGCATATCAGCTTCATAATTATATTTACCTTTAATGTGCACTATTTCATAATCATACATGGAAAGTTTTAAAGACCATCTAAACAGTCGTCCAGTTAAATTTTTAATATTTTTGAGCCATTGTAAGGCTGAATGATCCGAATGTATTGTGAATTTTTTTCCATGTAAGTAACAATGGAAACGGTCAATAGAATCAACAATCGCCAAGCATTCAAGCTCAGTGACAGCATAGTTTCTTTCGAGTTTTTTCAGTTGTCTTGAGTGAAAAGCTATTGGGTGTAGTTGGCCATTAGGGTGCTTTTGCTTTAGGACAGCAGCAACTGCTTCTTGACTTGCGTCGACAAAAAGGTGGCAAGGGTAATTTGGGTTAAAAAGGGTTAAAATCGGTTTTGATATGAGTTCATCTTTTAGTCTTTGGTAGGAATTTTGACATTCTTGGGACCAATCCCATTTTACATCCTTTCTAAGTAATTTGTTTAATGGAAGTCTCAATTTTTCATAGTCTTGTATAAACTTCTGATAGACATTTATGGATCCTAAAAATCTCTGCAATTCTTTAACATTTTTGGGTGGTAGTAATTTTTTTATTGTTTCAATGTTTACATTATGAGGTGAATATTGTCATTTAGAAATCTCATATCCTAAAAATTTTATTTCTTTCTTAGCAAATTGGCATTTTGATTGGTTTAATTTGATATTTTCCTTTTCACAAATTTTAAAAATTTCTTCTAAATGTTTCATATGTTCATTAAAGGTTTGTGAAAATATTATTATATCATCAAAATAGTTCAAAGCATAATTGATTTGGTATTTATTTAGAATTTGCCTAATTGCTCTCTGGAAAACACTTGGTGCATTTTTCCAACCAAACGGTAGTCTTGTCCATTCATAAAGTCCAAAGTTTGTTGTGAATGCCAATTTTTCAGTGTCACGGTCATGTATTTCTATGTGCCAATACCCTGAAGTTAGATCTAATGTTGAAAAAAATTTGGCATGGGCTAGTTGATCTAATAAGTCATCAATTCGTGGAATAGGTTCAGAGTCAGTTTTAGTAATTACATTTAATTTTCTGTAGTCTATGCATAACCTAGTTTTTCCTTGGCCTTTTTTCATTGCTAATGTTACTGGGGCGCTAAATGGAGAATGTGAGGGCTTTATAAAACCTGCTTTTAACAATTCGTCTATTTGTTTTTTTATTTCAGCATTTTCAGTTTGAGATGTGCGATATGGTCGTTGTGCAATTGGGAGCTCTGAAGTTAAGTGTATTTTTTGGGGTTCTAATTTTATTTTTCCAACGTCATATTTATTTTTTGAAAAGATATGGTCGAAAGTTTCTAGAATGTTTTCTAAATGGGGCCAGTCCTCGGGTATTTGCTCTGGTGCTTGGAAGTCCAAAGCATCACCGGGCTCTTTAAATAGAGTTTTCAGTGTATCATCGGGGATACCTGATATCTCCTTTAAATTTTGAACATTATAATTAGTATTTGCTATTTTGTTTGAACTCTCATAATTTATAACTGGATTTCTCATTCTGTGGTTATTATCAACATTTAGGGTTTCAATGTCATTGGAAGAAACATTATACACATTATCTTTCACAGCATTATTGTAAACAGTCCTTTCATAGTACTCAGGGGAGTGATCACATCTTAAATAGTTTCTTTTTACAAAATTTCTACCTTTATGATACCTTCTGTTATTATTTTCAGCCCGATAGTTAAAAACTTTTCTACCTTCATATACACTTTTGTTTACATTTCTAAAGTTACACATATTTTTGTTTTCATAATACCTTTTACCATTATACATGTTATCACAATAATTTTTACAATTTTCTCTTTGAACATTCAATGCATATGGATTAACAAAATTATTATTATTATTACATAGTATTATTTCTTTATTACATTGGAACACCTTTAATTTTCTTAAATTTATTTCGAGACGAAAAAGTCTCATATGTTCTAAACTTAGCAATACATAAGGTAGGTCACTCTCAATGACCCACATTTCAATTTCTCTAGTTAATTTGCCAATTGTTACATTTGTTTTAATTATTTTTGTTACAGGTACTTGACCATCAGTTTGATTTATTACCATATTTTTTAAATTTAATGTTTTAAAACATTTTACCTCTTTAAGTAATGATTGTGAAATTATTGAAATTGTACTACCGGTGTCTAATAAGAATTGAAATGTTTGTTCACTCACCCGAGCTTGGATTGTAAGTCATCTGTTATTTGCATAGTATCCTCTATGGTTATTTTGGTGTCTTCTGTTGTTATCTTCTGCACTTTGATAGTGTCTCTGTTCATCATATCTTGACGTATTGCTGTAATTTCCTTCATTTTGTCTTCTGGGTTGATCATAATTAATCCACCTCCTTCTGTAGTGTGGCTCCGAGTTTCTGCGCTCTGTCTCACTGTCACCGAAGTTTCGACGATCGCCGGCGGTAAAATCTGTTCTTCTTTCCGGAGCGATACGCGGTGCGGACCGAGGTACCGGCAAATGTATTTTTCTCGCTTTTTCCAGCCATTCGAAAGGGGTTCGTATCTCTTGCAACGAGAGCAAAGTTCGTATGTTTCTTGGAGCGTCTAATGACAGTGTTTCTATTATTTCACTGTCTGTTTTTTTAAGTTGTTTCCCCAGTTCTAGTTTTTCCTTGAAATACTGGAAGAGGTCATCATTGTCATTTAATTTTAGTGTCCTAAACCTTGTAATTAATTCTTCTCTGCTCTTTGAAAAAATGGACAGCAGTTGTTTTTTAATATTAATGTAATCTTCTTTATATAGTTCCGTGGATATTATTACGTCTTGAATATCTTGACTTACGTAGCGCATTAAATTTTCTTTTTTCCATTTCTCATTTAATTCAAACGTGCTGCAACTCTCTTCAAACAACTGGAACCATTGAAAGATATTTTTGATACTGCTGTTATCGAATTGTGGTATTGCTAATTTTATTTCAGGCCTGTTTTTTCTTTCGAACGGTTTTTCTTTCAATATTGCTTCTTGAATTTTTCCTGTGCAGCCTGGTATGTTTTTTAAGATAGGTTTCTTGTCATCATTCGCTTGATCGACATTTTCATGTCCGGTGTTCATTTGTTCTTGAATCCAATTGTCATCGAGTATGATTTCGTGGAATTCCTTTTTCACTTCAGTCTTCGATGCCATGGTGTATTATTATTATTTTTTTTTAATTTATCGTCGTTTCATAAATTTTCGCACTGTAGTGCTAATCCAAAAGTGAGGCGGTTTTTTTTTCTGCGTAGTTCTTTTTAATCCTGCGCGGCTCTTGACAGGCGTGTGGTTAAGATTAATTTGAAGTCATCATGTTAATACTGGTGGCGAGTGGTAAGTAGCCTAAATCCAATAAACAAACATAGTTCCAACTCAATCGAAGCAATTTATTTCACCTTCCAGCAACCACTGATCCAAGTAGCGCATATTTGAGCTCTCGCCATTTTCAAATTATGGACCCAGCTGACACGCGTCCACTAGCAATGAATTAAATCCCGCCGTCTGAAGAAAACGCTATTGTTTTTCTCCATCCAAAGCCACCGCGCATGCCCACATGATCTCTGTGACGCATACACCGGCGTTGAACCATAGGCGTGGCCACAGATGTCAATCAATCCAAAGGGAATTCCCCCGATTTCTCTCGATGTATTTCGAACCAAGATATGAGAATAGTGGCGAATTACGCCACGACAATAAATTAATTACTAAGCCCCCTTTAAATTTAGAATAATTATTTCGTTCCCGCTTAAGTCCGACATATATATATATATATATATATATATATATATATATATATATATATATATATATATATATATATATATATATATATATATATATATAAGGGTGGCCAAAATGAAAGTAAGACTTTTCTTTTAGAGGCAGTAATTAAATATTAAGAGCTTTGAGTATGCGCGAGTTGATGGCATTGCTTGTTACGAAACAAAGTTCCTATCAGCGAAAAGTATCAGCGTGTGTTGTACGCTTTGTGTTGCTTGTTAGTGTGCTGTTTGAAAGTAATAAAAAAGTTGGCGCCAAATGTTCGCCAACTTGCCGACTAAACCTTTCTGGAAGTTTCTAGAAATATCGAACTGACTGACCGATATGGGGCGCTTTGGAAATCTATAAATATACCTGAGATTGGCATTGGAACTCAGTTCAATTTCCTAGTTAAAATTGAATGCGTTGTGAGTGCGTTAATTGGCGTGTATTTTATTGAAAATTCAGGTATCCTGACTTGTGTTTTTAGAATTTTCTGCTGTATAAAAGATAGTTGTTATGTCTTTTATGTTTGAATTTGCGTATACGCCTGGAGATTTTGCAAAATAAAAATTTTATTTTGTGTGAACTTTCTGAAGAGATTCTAATTCAATCCTAACGAACCCGGGAAAACGGAACAATACACACACACACACACACACACACACATATATATATATATATATATATATATATATATATATATGTATGTATATATGCTTATACAAAAATGTAGCTTTTGTCGATTTGATGTAACTCACAAACATGGTTTTGTATGTTATTTGATATTAAGGTTTTTTATAACAATTGTTACATTTTAATGCCAGCAGAATTTAACCTTCATATTTCCGAAAGAATGTTTCGGAAAAGTGTAAAATTCTAAATTTCTAAAAGTGCCTTAATTTTTATTTAAAATGTGATAGAGTATTATTAAGAGTAAATAAGTGCAGTCACTATAATATTTATTTAATGCATTTTCTCTGTAATACTAAATTCTTTCATCGGCCAACAATAACAATTTTCAATGCATTCTTTTGCCTTGAATGATTTTGTGACACGAAATGAAAATTAGCGTATTTATGTCAAATACGAAAAAAAAAATGTATTTTTCGTCTGATTAAACTGATAAAATAAAATCTTAAAAGTCTTTCGGAGCAATCGAGTATAAAAAATGAAAAAAAAAATTCATCGTTAAAGCGCACTGAAATCTTTGAAGCATATATTCTGATAATGCTTTTAAAATGGCGGTTAATAAATTCAATTCTTTCTGGAAACTGGATTTGGTATTAAAGTAACGTATTTCTATTCTTGAATTGGCAACGACAGTTTTAAATCTCAATTTGTGGGTACGGGGAAAAAAAATTTCGAAATCTTTTGGAGTAAGTCCAAATATGAGTAAAGAATGATTACTAAATCCTTAAAGCACAATTTATGGTACATTTCGTTTAAAAAATGGAAGTAAAATTTTAGCTCTTCAGTTTATTTTTTCCCCGGTTTTTTTACTTTTCGGAGTTATCTCAATATAAATAGTCTGTCAGAAATGTAGAAAATGTGTTACTATTTCAATAAACTAAAAAAATTTATTGTTATATTCGACGTTTGAATTTTAAAGTCACAATGTATAGAAATGTAAATATTGCAGGAAATTTATTGATATTTTTCCATTATTGTTGGTAACATACTCTAAAATTTAACAATGACTATATATTTTTTCATGTAAAGAGATAATACTCCGAAGTTGTTAAAAAATCCTGAAATATCGTGAAATGTTAAAATGATTTAAGTTAAAATTTTACCAATATTTTAGCCGTTAAATGATGTAAAGGACATTCTGCGCTATTTCATATTTCTTTTGTAGTACGTTTATTTTATAAATATATTGACAATAAATGTCAATTGCCTGTGCAAAAATTAAGCGATAAAATAATTTTAGAAATAAATATTTTGACATATTTAAAAATTTTTGGTACAGACAATTGACATTTATTGTCAAAAGATTTATTAAATATTAATTATTTAACTTAGAACTTTATCTTTTTAGCCTTTAAAAGATGTAATGAACCGTTTTGGTTATTTCGTATTTCTTTTGTAGTACATTTATTTAATAAATATTTTGACAATAAATATCAATTGTCTGTGTAAAAATTAGGAGATAAAACAATTTTAGAAATATTTTAACATTTTTGTAAATGTTTGGTACAGACAATTGACTGACAATTGATTGTAATTTATTGTCAAAAGTGTTATTAAATATTAATTATTCAACTTAGAACTTCATCTATATTTTTAGCCTGTAAAAGATATAAACGACCTTTTTCTGTTATTTCATATTTCTTTCGTAGTACATTAATCTAATAAATAATTTGACAATAAATGTCAATTGTCTGTACCAAAAATTTGTAAATGTGTTAAAATCTTTCTAAAATTATTTTATCTTCTATTTATTTAAAAATATAAAATACTTTCACAGCCTGCAATTTTTTTCACTATTCTAATACTGAAAGTCGGTTATAAATAAAAATTTTTAAAATCTGGTTCCGGCAGACTTCTGCATTTAAGACTGATAAAAATTATAAAACTTGTTTTAAAATATTAGACAGATTTAATTTCTTTTGTTTTATCCCCACTCTCGGTTTCCATAATAACGGTATGTTTTCATGAACGGAAATATCCAAATTCTGGTATATCAAAATACAGTACAACGCACTAACCGCAACAAATTAGTGATCAACTTGAAATCTTTGACCAACAACGTAAGACGTTAACTGTATTACGAACCCGACATTAGCATATTTACACTTCTACTACCAACTTTTTTTTGTAACACTGAGTACTATTGGGATCACCAGTGACCCCATTAGTTTTATTTTATTCTGATGCTTATAATTTACGACAAGCATATTATTTGCAATAAATTTATTAATTAACAGACACATTTTATACAGTTATCAATATATTGAACCTTTAATAATTGCAATTAGGCACAATTAGTTGAGGGTATATTGAAATATGCATCATGCACAATTTGGACATAAAGTGTTTGAATGTTGCTTACACACAAAAACTGAACATTTACTGCACTTATCACTATATTTTCGGTCCGCTAAACGTTCACAATAAAAATATCTACCCCCTTTTTTCCCTTTCACGCTCATGCCTACTTCAAGTGTCTTTGGAACAGGTATCCGCTTCTGCAGTTGCTTTTCAACTAAGACTTGCCTAGTTCCAAAAGAAACATTCTTCTCTTATAATTTGTTTTTTCTTCCCACTTTGGGATAAGGTGTAACCAAATAATAAAGCCATTCAATGCACTTATATCTAACATATTGTAAAAGAGGACCATTGGCCATCTTCTCGTCATTCACTTATATGTTGTATATGTTCGCACTCGCTGATCCATTGTATCAACTCCTGATTTTGTGTTATTATACTCTTGAATAATAGCTGGTTTCGCTGACTGTGTATTCTCAATTTCGGGAGAAAAATGCAATGTGCTCAAAAGAGTTACAACTTTCCTTTCCTTGGAGAATAAGATACAATTGACTCTGACTTTTGAATTCCAAATATTGAAGAGTTGTCCTGTCTTTCTTTCCATGTGACGAACTCCTGAGGTAATTCGGATCAGATTTTCTTATCGTACCCAAAAGTGAAAAATTTTTATTCTCTAACTCTTTTGCTAGATTTAAGCTAATAAAAAAGTTATCTGATGTGATATTTCTGCCACTTTTCTCCATTCCTTTCACCATATCCAGAACTACTCTCTTTCCAATATTAACTTATCTAGGCATATTTTGTCCTTTTCCTGTCTAAACCTGAATATTGCATACATAAGAAGTTTTACTGTCACAAGCAGCCCACAGATTTATTCCATATTTTCCTGGTTTTGACGGGATGTATTGTCTAAATGGGCATTTTCCCCTTAAAGGTAACTAATTGTTCATCGACGGTGATATTTTCATAAGGAATGTAAGCATCTTGTATTGTGACTGTCCAAATCTCAAATATATTTCTGATTGGTAACAGCTTATCATCAGATCGATTTTTGCGCCTATTCTCAGCATCATCAAATCGAATGAAACGGGATATTACTATAAATCTATTCCTAGCCATATATGTATTGAAAAATGGGCGACGATCATTTGCATTCCACAGGTTCGTTACTGTTTTATTATGTGCTTTATACCTTCTAGCAAGTATAAGCAGTCCAAAAAAGCAGATTTCTTCTTTATCTGCGTTAGCCCAACTATCCCCTATACCATTTTTCCTTCTTTATTTGTTCTTTTTAGAATTTTTCAACGATATTTGCTTTTATGAAGAGTTCAAAAGTAGATTGTATAATGTCTACATTTCTTACCAGGGCCGTGTTACGTGTAGGCCCTGGTGGAGTTTTCATTCCATTCCGACTCGGCTGTCTACCTTGTGTGTCTCTTTGTAGAGATTCATACCATATTTCATTTTTATTTCTTGACCTATAAATAAAAATATTTTTTCTAAGATTTCTTAGTCAGTTCGGATACAGAAAATTGTAAGAAATATATTTTCTACGAAGATTCTCAATAATACGCTAAAGGCTATAGATTTATTAAATTTTAGATACTTTTAGATACTTTTTATATATTTTTAGATACATTTTATCCGAAATATTTTATTAGAATTATATAATTATACAAAAAAGTTTTTTACTTACACAAAGCTATTCTTTTTAGAGACATCAGGTTCTTTTGTATTTGATGATGAGTCATCTGAGAGATCTTTGTCATCGTCAATATATTCAACAAAATAGACCACTCCATCATCATTTGAAACTCCGTTGGTGTCTAATTCATCAGCAAATAATTCAGAATCATTTTCTTCATTCATAATGCTCGAAATTTCTTCTTCAGTTAAATATTTCTGCTTCATGCGGGCCATTTTGAAACACTTCCAAATGAGCATGCTATCAAACTTTCTATATAGATTCAAATTGTTTTTACCTGATTAATGCTACCATCTATAGACATAACCAGAAATCTTTTATAAATACAGTATCCCTCAATTATAATATTACTCTAAATAAATTTGGTTGCTTTTGAAATTCATACTAAATTTTTGTGGGGGTCACTTATGACCCCAATGGTATTCAGTGTATAAATTGGCAAAATTAATTAAAATTTATGAGTATAATGAAATTTTTATGTATGTATGTATGGGATGTTAGGGTCTAAATGAGAAAAGTCAAATTTTTTCAGAATTTTATAAATCATGCAGTAATCACAGCTGTTTGACAAAGACACAGTGGGGTTACTGGTGACCCCATGGTATTAAAAGGGTTATTATGAACGGTACGTTATTATGAACGTTGAAGCATCAAAACACTAGTATATCAAAATACAGTGCAACACACTAACTGCAACAAATTAATGATCAACTTGCAATCTCTGACGAACTACGTAAGACGTTAACTGTATTGCGAACTCGACATTAGCATATATGTTATGAACGGTACGCTATTAGGAACATTGAAGTATCAGAACACTGGTATATCAAAATACAGTGCAACGCAATAAATGCAACAATTTAACTTGCAATATTTAACCGATTGCGTAACACATTAACTGTATTACGAACTCGATATTGTGTGACAATTATTTACAAAACACAATTTGCTCAAAACCTTTAAATATGAAATCTCAGCGACAACCAAAAGTCTTACGAAATGACGTAAATTCACGTCAACTCCAATCAGAAAAAAAGGATCATAAATGACGTAAACTCATATCAGTGGCTGTAAATGTGTTAAAGGATACAAAAATAATCTCCAAAAAGCACATTTTTTTACTTGGCTGGAAACATAATTTAGAACATATAAAATTAAATCCCTTAAACTATTTGTAACTGAACATTGTGCTGTGAAATATAACACTTTTGAGCTGTTCTGAGTATGTATCCCCTTATATACCCCTCACATCAATTCTAGTTAAATCCAAACGGAATTTTCATGATTGGCATTGATAAAGGAATCCATATAAAATTTCTAAGTTATCTCTATAATTTTTTTTTGCTGATTTTTTTTGTTCTATTTTCTGTAAACCATTCAGTAGTATCTTTAATTTTAAGTAACAATTTTGTAAGTATATTCTCTAAAACAAAAATTACTCAAAGAAAATAATTCAAGGCCTTATTTGAATAGTGCTCCAACTCCATTCTTGTTCATTTTGAGATACAGAACCTTAAAGTCTAATGAGGGCTGAGAAATGACTGCTGAAGTCTGATTTGCAATGTCCTCTATTGGCAACAGAAATAAGCTGGAGGTGTACCAGTTTAAAAATAAGATACAAATGACTTGTATGAACATGAAAGTGAGGCTAACTCTATTTTTTTTTAAACGTTAGTTGGACCATTATTCAAATAAGTCCTTCATTATATATATATATATATATATATATATATATATATATATATATATATATATATATATATATATGCTGGGTACATTTTTTCCCGATTTTTTTCCCTTAAATTGATTAAATTAGATATGATTTGATTTTTGGCGCAGGATCCAATCACCAGACATATGCGCCCTTAAGCTAATTAAAATTTGGAATGTAAAATATTTGTCTCCTAAAAACCACTTATTTTGAGAGCAATTTATATTCAGAAAAGAGGAAATTGTACACATACATCAGATACACAAAAAACTAAACATGCTTTAAATTTTCAGTTTCCATTTTTTAAAACTAAATTTTGAATTATTTAAGCATCTTCTACATTTGTAATGATTCTCATAAAAAGTGACATCAAGGTATTCCTCGATTTACGACCGAGATAGGGACCGAGACATTGGTCGTAAGTTGATTGGTCGTAAGTCGAGTTTCAAACAATTTTATATATATATATCTATATATATATATGTACATACATACATTTTTTACTTTCATACATACATACATACGTAATTTAAAATACATTGTACGCTATTTGGAAGACATGAATTATTCTTCGCCAATTACACTTCAATTTTTGTGTGTGGCACTGTTGATATTTCTAGCCATACTGGGAATAAAATTATGCATGCACTTCACAGATAAAAATCGAACCACTACATATTTAACAATACAAAATAGTTAGTAATATTTTAATGTAATGATAATGAGAGGCAACGACTGCGCACTTGTTTTGTTAACCTTCGAATGAAGGTTTATTTGATTTATCGTGTGGATATCGAAACTATTGAAACATAAATTATTATTATTACGTCATAAATTTGTGCAGTATTGCAGAATATTGCATCATATTTTTTAATAATTATGTAATATATATAGGTATGTACTGTACATACGATGAACAATAGTTTTGAGAAAAAAATAAGTAAAAAATAAAAATAAATTAGTAAGTCGAGTGGTCGTAAGTCGAAGAATACCTGTACAAGGAAAAAAAACAATAATTTTTAAATGTGTGAGGAACAAATTTTGATTCTGAGCCCCGGAGCTTTTAAGGTATTTGAGTAGACTCTGCGCAATATGTAGGGATTTTTGTGATAAAAAAAATGGGGTAAAAAGTCCGTTTAATAATTTTCTTATATCCGTGCAGGTACAGAGTTGGGAAATTGGTAGTGTGCCAAGACAATGGTTTTTTAGAGCTGATGAAAATCTTATCTCCAAAAACAACCATGGAGATGTGACACTCCGGTGGAAGTGAAAACAATCATTTCCAATTTGTTTTCGCAGGCGTGCTGAAAGACGTTGATTTATTTTTCAATGAACTCGGTTTTTGGTGAATCAGTGCTTTGATAATGTGTAAAAGCATATATAGGGTCATGTGCCAAGAAGCACACATAGAGTTAAAAATGGTCACCGTTTATCACTAGAAAGACGGCTTTCGTCATTTTGACGATTTCGGACATACTATTGAGCGCTATGATTGTATTTATGTCCTCAGGCGTCTGAATTTTTTTTAATTTTTTAAATTTTACGCGAAATATGCACACACATTTACAAACTTATATTCGATAGTAAAGAGGAGAAAATGTGTGGTATATTTACTAAGACTGAAAGCCGTCAATTTGACGGCAGTATAGAAAACCGGCAGAAATCTTTAAAATAATACCGGAAAAATTTTAGTTACTTTTCGTCTCTTCCTCTTTATGCAAATAGCAGAAATATTGGCTCTTCGGAAATATTGGTGTTGAAAAATAAGGACTGCACAAACCATTCATATATTTTTACGGATAAACCATACCAAGTTGTCAGCTCGGCATACCTGCATAAAAATATATCTAAATATATACTAATTAATTATATTGGCATGAAATAGTTCAAAATTTAAAGTATTTAACAATTTTTTTAATTAAATATTTTAACTTCTTGATTTTATTTTTAACCTTCAAAATGACGGCGTTCAGTCTTTTTAGTAAGAAAAAAATCCTGTCTTTCTAGTGTTAATAAATGCATCGAAATTTGGATAGTTAAGGGAACAAGGGACCTTCAATCTCATACTTCTATAATTTTCAATATTTTATGCTATATACCACATGAGGACGATTAATATTCTTTTCTACTACATTGAAGATACGCAGAATTCACAAATAAGTATTTTGTGGAGAAATTAGACCTGTTTATCAAAAAATTCTTCAAAAATGCTAGAATTTTTCAAAAGGCTCCATGCATATTAATTTTCTTCTGATATCTTCCAAATTTCTCAGAATTGTTAATTAAAGTGTTTGTCACAAAACTGGACATAATTTGAAATCACAAATATTTTTTTAATTTATAGAACATAAAATAAAGTAAAAACATCAAAAACATAAAAAGATAACAGGCAGAATAGAAAAAAATATTTAGATTCCTACAAAAAAATATAATGCACATTTATATTTATATACATATGGTAAACTTATAATAAAAAATTTAATTAATTTAATTAATATAGAATGCACATAGAGCATTTTGAAGAACGTTAGCATTTTTGGAAAAAAATTGAAAAACAGACATTTTTCTGCAAAAAATTCCTTATTTTGAATATAAGGGGTTTTCAGTGTAGTAAAAAGAAAATTAATTACTAGAATTTTGTATATAGAGTTAAGGGGGTCCAGGGCACAAAATTGTTCTAATTTTCGAAAAAAAATTTATTGCATTAAAAATTTCTGTGTTCTTTTGCGCTTAAAATGACGCTTAAATCATGTTTCTATCTTAATTAGAACAGGACAAATTATTATTTTTTTCGCAACATTCTAATAGTAGCCGAGTTGCTAAACCTGTAAGTGCGCTTTTCTTCATGATGGGTTTTTTCCCCATGTTTCATCTCTTAATTATTATAAGTCAAGAACCGTTAAAGATAAATGGTTAAAACTTAGAACATGTCTTTCTCAACTATTTTACTTTAATTTTGATTCAGAAAATTTGAAAAAAATATTTACTTTTGAAAATATGGTTTTTTTAAAATAAGTTACGTAATTTATTTTGTAATTTTTAATATAAATATTTTTAGTTTTTTTAAAAAGTAATATTTTAAAAAATGCTGAATCAAAATTAAAACTTATATATTTCTGTTTAATTAAATGAAAAATTTTGAAATTCGACAAATAATATTTCGAGTTATAACAATTTTAAATTACCCCACTTTATTTTAAATTTTTAAATTTTAAAATTATTTAGAAACATTTTGAGAAGTTTGATGATGTGATTTTGTTTACAAATTATATGGTTAAGCATCACAAAAAAATTAAAAATTTTAACTCAATAAATACATTTTTTTTCAAAATATGTCCCGGACCCCCTTAAAAATTGAAAAATTAAAAAATTCGAGTTTCGAGGTCACTTGTCCCTTTAAGTTGAAAAGTGTGGAATAAACAAGGTAAAAATATCGCACCTGATCTTCAATCCGTGTGATCGACTGTGGAGAATATTTCGCTGAGCATTTTTTTAGCAATAAGATTAGCAAGCGCATATTTTTGGATTCTGATTCTGCATGCAATGATTTTAAACTTTAAAATTTTTCAGTAATTCATTTTTTACAGAGAGTAATATTATCGACGTCTATTCCTACAAAATAAGTTTTTTTATAAAAAAAAATTAAAACATCTTTCGAGAAAAACGAGCATTGCACTTAAAGATCAATTTTCATATGCAAAAGGCGTAATTAAAAAACTTGCAGTTGTTAATCTGTTTAGAAAAAACACTGCGAGAAAAATTCCCAGCGACCGGAAGAGAATCGAACCTCTGTGAAGTGAAGTGAAGGACAGCCTTAATTATTGGCAATTGCATGGATTTTGTGACCACTTTACATGTAATTTCTATGATTTGAAAATTATTCCTATATATCAATAAATCTCTCGACGTCTTGTACTCTCATTCCTTTAGGTCACCACTATGTTTTCATATACAAGTTGTAGTCAATAATTGTTTTGTAATATTGAATTTATTTTTGATGTAATGCTGGGATATAAAGAAAATAAAATTTAAGAAAGGTCTTTCTGAAATTGTTTATTTGATACAATGATAAACATTACATGTTGTAACGATACATAACAATAGTTCGAAGTACAAGAAACTTTGAATTCCCTAAATATACATCTCCAGTGTACCATATAACCTAGTACTTAGGTATATTTTTGTAACTAGCTCCGACCACGAAGGCGTGGTCTATGAATTTGGTCCTGAATTTGTTTCCCCATCAGTGAGTTGTATTTAAAGGGAAGAGCGAAATGTGACACATATGAGTGTGACAGATTGATGGTTAAAATTTTAAGTTTAAAGGTTACTTTTTTGGTTGTTTTTGCTGTGTGAATAAGAACTATTCTCAAAACTATGTAAAATAAAGCTATATATTTCTTTAAAATATACCTGTATTTAAGAAAACCTTAATTACATCTAAAATACAATGAGTAAGGTTACGCATAATTCACGTAGTAAACAAGAACCAAATGTAAACTTATAGTTTGTTCGATTGACCTTAGCGTTAATTTCGATTAGGTCTTCGCTGTAGCCCTTTAAAAACCATTTGCCGAATTTTTAGGTTTGCCCTAATGAACCATACTTAGCCTTATAGCCCACTATAGTTCGTATGACCTCCCATACATCAGAGTTATTTAGAGTTTATGCACATAAAGATGTTGCGTTAATTATATTAAGGTATTCGTTGTAGTTCCTTTTCATAACCGTTTGCCGAATCTTTTGGCTTGCCCTAAGTAAAATCCAACTTAGCCCTATGGCAAGAATTAAAAATACACTACTAATTTGTCGAATTTATTTTAGCGTTAACATGGATTAGATGTCTTCTTTGTAGTTCCTTTTTACAACAATTTGCCGAAATTTTACGCCTGCCCTAATAAACCCTACTTAGCTGTATGGCAAAATCTAGTTCGTATGACCTCCCATACCTCAAAGTTATTTAGCATTTATTCACATAAACATGTTGTGTTAACTTAGATTAAGGTATTCATTGTAGTTCCTTTTCACAACCACTTGCCGAATCTTTTGGCTTGCCCTAATTAAAATCCACCTTAGCCCTATGGCAAGAATCAAAAATACACCACTCTTTCGTTGCATTGATTTTAGCTTTAACTTAGATTAGATGTCTTCTCTGTAGTTTCTTTTAATAACCATTTACCGAATTTTTACCCCTGCCCTAATAAACCTTACTTAACCCTAGGGCAAACTCTAGTTCGTATCACCTCCCATACTTCAGAGTTATTAAGCGTTTATGTACATATACGTGCGCTAACTTCGATTACGGTATTTGCTGTAGTTCCTATTCCTAACCATTTGCCAAATATTTTGGCTGTCCCTAATTAAAATCCATCTTAGCCCGATCGCAAGAATCAAAAATACACTATTCGTTTGTTGCATTGATTTTAGCGTTAACTTAGATTAGATGTTTTCTATGTAGTTCCTTTTAACAACCATTTGCCGATTTTCTAGCCTTGCCGTAATTCAAGCCTCAGATTCATGAAAAACTCTGGTTCTTCTGTCATCTCACGCTTACTTCAGCATTGATGCACGTAAACATTATACCTAGGTTCATCTGCATTAAATTTGAAAAACCAAAAAAATCGAAGCTGCACATTTAGCGAGAGAATTCGAGATAAGTCAAAACTTTCCAAAACAATTATTTTAAGTTAATTTCCCCTAATGCCAACGTTTAAAACCCTTTCAGGGGCAACCTCCCCCGTTTACACGGTGCAGATTTTTTCTCGATTTTTTAATATAAAAAATCTTGGAAAAATTTCCAATAAAAGGTTGTAAAATATTTTTACTTCTTTAAACTGATAACAGATGGCAGCACTAATCATATTTCTACTCATTTAACTGGAAAATACATTGAATGCAAGTGAAAAAAGACTAGATTTAAGCGTTTTCTCTGTGCAAATGGCGCCTCTCAAAGAGTTTCAATAAATTGATTTTCAAATTTAAAATATATCAACAGAAACTTTTTTACCAAAGTTAATATTCCCTCATTTCTAGGATATAGCAAATAAAACTGGAAGGAAATGCAAGAAATGACATACCTTATGGCAGTAACTATTTTAATTAAAGATGTTGAAAGTGTGCTTATTTTTTAACCAACTTCATAAATACTTGAGCGCGAATTCACAAACGTAATAGAAGCATGTCATTTTTGCCCCGTCTGATGTCTGCTAATTGGCTCTAGGCAAGCACTAAGGACAACTGAAGGAAGAATATTAATGCATCAACCTAGTGTAGTCTGCAGGAAGGTATACGTCTTTAAAATGCTTTAGGAATTCATTTATTACGGTTCTAAAATGTCTTTGATTTTTATGTTTCGCGCTTAAAGTTTGTGTAAAAACAATATGAATAAATAGGTTGTAGTAATTACGAATGTATGTTCAAATAATGAACTGAAAGAAAATCTTCCTATATATATATATATATATATATATATATATATATATATATATATATATATATATATGTATGTATCTTTTAAATACAATTCCGAACTAGAGTATTATGCAATTGACAAAGTATGGTATGTTTTTAATAAAAGATCTTACTAAAAACGTGTTTATATTTATTGTACTTGTAATTAAAATATGTTGGTTACAAAAACTGCAGCAAACATGCACATATAAATTATTCTACATATATTAATCGCTTTATGGTCTGGAAGTCAGTGTTCGAATTCTTTTTCCTGGTGTGTACAATATATAAAACCCAAATAAAGATATTCATTCAGAGACCATTTTTCCTAAAAATGCAAATAAATATATATTCATGATCGATTTTTTTTTCGACTAAGAAATACGTTTTCGTGATATTTTCAGTAAGATACAGTAGTGGAATACATTGGAAAGTCATTTCCTTATTCAGCATTCAAAAAGTATTTTTTCTACGTCATCAAGAAAATAGGATTGGTACACTGGAAGATAAAAATCATTTTATATATTCACTAATATATAGAGAACAAAAAGTTTTAAAAGGAGATTTGTTGGTATGAATTGTATTGTACACGAAAGAATTGAAGAACGTTCTCGTTACCAATTGTTATAGCACAATTATACACAGTAATACATACGTGAACTCGGAGTTACGCGGTTTTTGATTTACCTGTTTTCACGTTTTTAAATCTTTGAATGACATTTCCGAAAAATCTTTAAATGGTGTCTCGAAGAAACTTTGTCCAATATTTAAAAAAAAAAAACGAGACGGAAACAACGCCTGAAACTGATCATATTGCTCGTGTGATAGAAGAAGTTGTCGATCTGGTCAGGCAGTTAGATATGGAAGTTGATGTAGATGATGTCAACGAGCTGTTAGATTCTCATCTTGAGAAGCTGACAGTCGTCGATCTCATAGAGATGCGCGTCCAAAGCATCACTGACGAATTCAATATTTCAGACCCAGTTCCACAAGAAAACCTAATGACAATTCTGTGCTCAGACGGCAAAATGTTACAAGAAACTTTTCTTAAAAAATTGAGTTTTTCAAATTCCGGATCATCGTTCAGCGATATTTTCTATTTACTGTAACTGCTGTAAGTAATAGCCAACTATTTTTCTGAAACATTGGTACCACGTTTGCTCATGTAAAACAAATTGCTGATTTTTCATAACATCTTGAATTGTAGAATTGCTGTCATGTAAATTTCTTCTACCATTGTGCCATCTGAGCACAGAATTATAAACTTGCCAGATGGTCTCAGCGAAACTGAGAAAGGGTTACAGATTTTAGAGAACATAGGAGACAAAGCAGGGAATAAAACAAATGTTAGTCTGCTATGCAGAAATTCTTCGCGAAATAAAAGTCGTTCATATGGCAGACTACTTTATTGGATTTTTTAAAAACCATCAACATAATATTTATTAATATCTTGTACATACAGTGGCTCTCAAAAGTGTTCGCACACTTACGATTTTCAATGAAATAGGGATCTATCAATTAATTAAAATGAATATTTCAGAATGGGTAGTTAATAATAAGATCTATAATCTATTCTTAATAAAACTACATGAAACATTTTGAAAACATAGTAAAACTTTATGTTTAAGAAACCAGTAATCAAAAAGTAACAAAAACTTTATCTCACAAAAGTCATCGTACACTGAAATATTTTCGGATAAATTCATAATTAAAATTATTGTCTGGCGCTTTATTTTTATTTTTGAATTGTGGTAGCATTTAAAATATCGCTTGGCTTTAATTTTTGCTTGCCTACTCCGTAATATTCTATTTATTATTTAAAAATGGCTCGTAGTCGTAAAGAAACAACAAACAGCATTCAAAAATTGATTATTTTTCATCATAGTAGTGGTAAATCAGTTCGGAATATTGCTACAGTACTTAATTTATCCCATTCTACTATGCAGTATGTGATAAAAGGCTTTAAAGAAGAAAAATCGGATCGAAAACAAGGTAAGAAAAGGTCGTCCGGCAAAGTTAACAAAACGTGATCAGAGATTTATAATTAGAAAATTTGTGAAAAATTCACGTTTGAGAGCTGTAAAAGTTTCTGCAAAATTTAATGAAAAATTTTCTACTTCAATTTCACCTGAAACTGTTCGACGAGTTCTCAGAGCAGCTGGATTACATAGGCGTTCTGCCCGTAGATAAATTTTTCTGAGTGAGAAAAACAGAAAGCATAGGCTTTCCTTCGCACTATCAATGATAAATAAGCCCAAAACATATTGAAATAATGTCTTATTTGCCGATGAAATCAAGTTCAACATTTTTGGTTCCGATGGGCGTACAGAGGCTGTTCGCACATTTTTTAGACGATTTTGGTAAGCGGTAATAAAAAATCGTTTGCTGTAAAAGAAATAATTGCAATTATACTATGTTTTTAAAAGTCAAAATTATCGTCTGCGGCTTGAAAGTTTTGTTTTTATTCAAAATGGCGTTTTTAACAAAGCAGTGGTTCGAAAGCTACATTTATGCTCTAACCGAAGAGAAATATGCATACTCCGTTATCCAAAAACGATGTGAGAGTCATGGTTTTGTGATATCTAAAGCGTCGATAGGTAATATCGTCAACAAGAAAGGAAAAAAACGTCAACTTGGAGCCTCAAGTGGGACAAAAATTCCAAACAAGTATCCAAGGAAAAAACGGACATCTTCGACTATTGCAAAGGTACGTTGTTTAATGTTAAAAGAAAATCCCCCTAGTCAAAGGACAGTTGCAAAATCATTAAAATGCTCGGTGTCCACAGTAAACAAAATGATAAACGTTGATTTAAATCTTAAGAAAGCGAAAAAACGCAATGTGCATCGTCTTCTTCCAAATCATATCGCTGAACGCAGGACACGCTGCAGAATTCTATATGAGAAACACTTATCCAAAGAAAAATGGAAAACAATTGTCTCCCAATAGATGAATCATGGGTGTATTTAAATGATTGCAACAAAAAAAGATCCATTTATTATCATAATAGGGGAGAAAAAAATTTAAGTACATGGTTCAAAGAATCGAAAGAAAGTTTTTCTAAGGGATTCATGATTGCTGCTGGTTTTTCTTATAATGGCAAGTTAAAAATAAAGAGAGTGGAAAAAATATCAAGATTAACTCCAAATACTATCAGGAACATATTTTATCGCCAATTTTTCTGAATGAAATACCATCGCTTTACCCACAGTGCCATCAATCTGTGAGACTCCATCAGGACATAGCTAGCAGTCACACATCAAAATCCACTGTAAATTTCCTAAAAGAAATGGAACAAAAAACTGGTATCAAGGCCATACTCTTCACTGATATCCCTGCTAAATCTCCCGATGTATCACCTATGGATTTTTGTGCTTTCGGACTTTTAAACTCTGCATTATCCAAACGTCGTCCCAAAACCCTTACAGGACTCTGGAAAGCTGTTCAGGAGGAATGGGATAGAATACCTCTTCTGACACTTCAAAGGGCATTATTATCCTGGAAATTGCGGTGTTGAAAGATAGTTCAGAATAAGGGATGTCAAATAGAACATTTAAAACACAAGAATTTTATGTAATTTAGTTTTGTGAATACAATATACATCGTCTAAAAATGTGTGAACAGCCTGTATAATTGTATGGAGAAGAAAAAATGAGGAACTTAATCCCAAGTACTTAGTAGGAACAGTTAAGCATGGCGGTGGAGGTGTCCTTGTGTGGGGTTGTATGTCAGCATCAGGACTAGGTATTTTGGTATTTACTGATGTCATAATGAATCATGCTGTTTATATAAATATTCTAAGAGACAATTTAAAATTATCAGCCCAAAATTTGGGTATTGGAAACAACTTTGTTTTTTATCAAGATAACGATCCTAAGCACACGGCTCTCGACGTTCGCCTCTGGTGTCTCTATAATTGTCCATAAGTTTTGAAAACACCACCTCAGTCGCCAGATTTAAACAAATAGAACATATTTGGAAAGAACTGGAGGTTCGAGTACGAAAACACGACATTCACACGAAAAGCGAACTAAAACCAATTATGATGGAAGAACGGATGAACATTGATGCAGAAATTACAAAAGAACTAGTCCAATCTATTACCAGACATTTAAAAGCTGTTGTGGATGCTAAAGGATATCGTACTAAATATTAATTTAACAAAAAATTAGAATATTTACCAATATGTAGAGATATTTTACAAGTGTACGATGACTTTTGTGAGATAAAGTTTTTGTTACTTTTTGATTATTGGTATCTTAAAAGTAAAGTTTTACTATGTTTTTAAAATATTTCATGTAGTTTTGTTAAAAAATATATTATAGATCTTATTATCAAATATCCATTCTGAAATATTCATTTTATTTAATTGATACACCCCTATTTCATTGAAAATCGTAAGTGTACGAAAACTTTTGGGAGCCACTTTATATATAATACTAATATGTAATACATTATTTTTCCTTTAAACTGTCGTTTTTGCAATTTCTTGGTCTCAGTTAGATAAAATTTATATGTATTTATAGGCAAATTTTTTACCCGACTTACGCCAATTTGACATGCGCGATCTTTTGTCGGTACCACCTATCGCGTAACTTCGGGGTATTACTGTACAGGATGTCAATGAACATTACAATCCACGAAAATATCTTGTTAAGTATTAGGAATATTGTTTATTTTTTGGTGTAGGTACATAAAAATATAATTTTGTGTTACACAATGAAACACTATTTTAATAAAGCACTCCCTCTTCTTATATTAAGAAGCCAATTTTGTTTTATGTGTCAGTATAGCTTGAAATACTCTGCGGCACGTGCTGGAAATTCCACCCATATTAGTGTCTCTGTTAAGGAATGACACCAAAAACCATGGGAGCCATTTTGGTTGCATTTGATAACTGTGTATGTGTTCTTCTTTGAGGTAAGCCAAGTCAGTCAAAAGGAATAACACTGAAGAAAAGAAAACACTCTTTTCAAATTAACAAGCAGAGTTTGATAATCAGTGATTTGAAGAGATTATTTTAAGGCTTACCTAATCTTCAACTTACCACGTGTCTCAGATCGTTCCGCTAACCTCAGAGTCAGTTTTGCTAGCCATTCATACCCGCCGAGCCAGTTTCTTACCTCCATACAATGGTCAAATCCTATAAAACGGACCCGGAATTTGTAAACTGGCTGCAGACGGGAGCACTGATTAATATACCATGTGTTATCCTATTCCTCTCCCATTAAGTTCATTGTCTGAACACATTTACACTTTTTATCAAATCAGGGCCAGTATCGAAACTCTCATATCAAAGCCTGTTCTACATCAAGGAATATCTTTTCCTCTGCTAACTGATAATTTGATCAAAAATCACGTTTTGCTTTAGTCAGTGAAGTATCCGGGTGCTTTTTCCTATATAAAGTATATATATATATATATATATATATATATATATATATATATATATATATATATATATATATATATATATATATATATATATATATATATATGTAACACGGTGCTTACACCGCGTAACCTTTATCTAATTAAATAATCTAAAAGCAGTCATCAAAGTAGGTCTGTTGCAAAGAGCTAATTTTTATATTATAACCAAGACTTTATTAACATTAAATAAGTTCAAATCAACCCGGTAAGCCGCTATTTTCCTCCTCTCAGCTTACGAAAGGCACGTCCTACCTCTCCGAAAAATAATCCCTAATGTGCTTTTGTTTGCAGTTGCGTAGCGTTGAACGTCGCATGAGCATGATTCATTCTCATGCTCTTTCGAACATTCGAGAATATGATGCAATCCTCTGCGATTTGTGCAAGGTCTCTCTTAAACCGAGAGATTGAACATGTACTCCGGTGTTAATAAACAGTGAAATTTTCATAGTAAGTTACCGTTTAACACTAATTTGTCTAATTTGAACCCGATTTAGTGTAGTTAATTATAGTTTACGTCCCTAGCATTATATATATATATATATATATATATATATATATATATATATAGCATTACATATATGTGTGTGTGTGTGTGTGTGTACGTGTTTAAACGGTACTGAAAATGCAAATACAAATTAAGACAAAAATATAATAAAGAACAAGAAGACTAGTACAAGAAATCTGAAATGTTTGTACATATCTAGAATACATTTGCTAATAAAGGCCTTAAAAGTAGTGCAAATTTATATTATAAGTAAATATATGTTCCCGATTCATTTAGGAATCTCCTTTATAATCATCCTCTTAAATTATCACGAAAGCATAGATGAAGTCGTATATCTGCCGCACAGGTTCGATATATCTATACAAAAGTATATAATCACTTGGGATTTAACAGCCTGCATAAAGATAAGCAGTACACAAGAAAAGAAAAACTATCACATTAGGAGCCCCACATTAAAATCGCACGATTGGAATCCCAAGTATTTTTCCCATTAATCTTGGAATTCAATACGAGTGTTCCGATAAGCTCGAACGATATTCTGGATAAAAAAACATTAAAATTCCTTTACCGTCTTCTCTTTTATTCATGCTCGCAAAAGCTAATTTCAAATGATATTGATTGGCAATGCTTCGTATGACAGAACAGTTTGCATGGAAATGAAAGCGGTTTGGGGTACATTCTCATATTACAGCCCCTCAAAAATGCAATCGAACATTAGACCTTTTTTGAAAGGAGAGCTAATTATGATCCCTAACTTAATGTTATTTCAATAAATGGCATTTTTTGAAACCTTAATTTTACTCATTAGACCATTGCTTTTAAGAAAAACTTCTTTATATCAATATATTTTTAATATATATCTTATATTTTTCCTTTATTTTATACAGTTCTTTTATTCATTTAATCCTTTACCATAAAGGGATTCTTTGTTCTTCGCCTCATCAATATTATTTCAAACCTCAATCCACAACTCAACATGATTTCTTACTCTTAACTCGATGTTATTCTCTTAATTTATCCTCTGTTTTTACTGCCCTTTCTCTAATTCTCTAGATAAGATTCTCTTATTATTGTAACAGAGCGTAAATTCATATGTCAAAAGGCAAATCTTTACTTTTCGCCATTCATATCAATATCATTATAATCTTCACTCCTTAACTCATTGACATTCCAATCCTTAGCTCAATATAATTCCATTTTGACCATCATCTCTTCATTTATCCTCAGACTTTAATCTTTCTTCAAATCTTAAGACACTATTTTCTTATGTAGTAACAGAGAGCGTATTCGTATGACTAAAGGGAAATATTTAATTTTTCTCTCGCACATCAGTGCCATTCCAATCTTTAGTCCATACCACATTGTCATTCTAATCCCTAGATCAGTGTAATCAAATTTTGACCATTATCTCTTCTATTATCCTCAATCATTAACCTTTCTTCAAATACACTGTTGGCCACCCAAATTGCAACACAAAGAAAGACAAGAGATATCACAACAAAATTTATTTTGTAGATAACATGTTGACCAAGTATCAAATGATTAAATTTATAGACTTCTGTGAAGTGTGGTTGCTGCCAAAATCAGTAGCCAGAGTAGCCGCCATTGTTGGAGATCATCGCTGCCACACTCCTCGGCATTGATTCAAAGACTTTGGATGAGTTCTTGGGTTACAGCAGACCAAGCAGCTTCCACACGTAGCCAAAGTTGATCTGCTGTGGCAGCTGGGGATGGAATCTGGGTCAATCGTAGAGCAACCATGGACCACATGTTTTCTATCGGTGAAAGATCCGGAGAGCGAGGCGGCCAGGGAAGCAATTCAATCTGGCGATTGACGAAGAATCGTTGGACAATGCGTGTCACGTGTGGTCGCGCATTATCCTGTTGAAATGTGGCTGTGGGCAAACCCTGAAGGTAAGGAAGGACAACTGGCTCCAACACCTCGGAGATGTAGCGCTGGCTGTTTAAAGTACCGGCAATGAGTACTAGAGGTGTGCGAGCGTGATATCCAATACCGCCCCATACCATAATACCCGGTGCAGGACCAGTGTGGCGGTGCATAACGCAGCTGTACAGCATCCTCTCTTCACGGTGTCTCCAGACTCGAATGCGACCATCGTGGTGTTGCAGACAGAAGCGTGACTCGTCAGTAAAGACAATTTCATTCCATTCTGCCGTCCACATCCTTCTGTCGTTGCACCATTGGCGGCGGAGACGTCTGTGGTTCTGCGTCAAGGGTAGACAAAGCAATGGACGTCTTGCGGACAGACCACTCTGCTGTAAACGGCGCCGAATGGTACGCGCAGACACTGGATGATGCGTTACAGACTGCATGTGCTGTGCTATGGTTCGTGATGTGACTGAGCGATCCGTCACTGCCATGCGCACAATTTGCCTGTCATCACGTGAAGTGGTGCGCTGAGGTGGATGCGATCGAACACGCCGGTCCGTCGTACCCTCCTGCATCCAACGATCACATATCCGCATTACAGTTGTTTGGTTTCGTCCAACACGACTACCGATTTCCCTGAAAGATCATACACAATCTAGGTAGGCCACTATCCTTCCTCTGTCGAACTCGGATACTTGATCAAAAGATGAACGCTGTTTTCGACGAGGCATAATTGATCGTTTTTTTGAAAAAACCACAAGAAAAACACAATTGCCGAACTTGAAATCGTCGAAATCTCCAAGCCTTAAATAGCGCTTTGAAGTGGCGCCACACGCGCGCGTGATGTGCGTCTGCGCTGAAATTCTAATCATTTGCATATCTCACCTCCGCTAATGTATTTTGTAAACTTCATATTATTTGCACGTTTCCTTCAGGGTGTTGCATTTACAGTGGCCAGCAGTGTATCAAGACGATATTTTCTTATGTAGTAACAGAGAGCATATTCGTATAACTAAAGGGAAATCTTTAATTTTCTCCTCGCACATCAGTGCCATTCCAATCTTTAGTCCTTATCACATTGTCATTCCAATCCCTAGCACAGTGTAATCAAATTTTGACCATCATCTCTTCATTTATCCTCAGTTTTAACCTTTCTTCAAATGTCAAGACATTATTTTCTTTTGTAGTAACAGAGAGCATATTGGTATGCTAAAGGAAAATCTTTACTTTTCCCTCGCACAATGACATTCCAATCTTTAGTCTATAACACATTGCCATTCCAATTCTTAGCTCAGTATAATCACATTTTGCCAATTTTCTTTTCCTTTACCCCCAGTCTTTAACCTTTCTTCAACTGATAGGACAGTATTTTTTTATGTAGTAACATAGAGCATATGGTTATGACTAAAGGAAAATCTTCGCTTTTTCCCTCGAACTTCAATGCCATTTCAATCTTCCCTCCTTAACTCATTGACATTCCAATCCCCAACTCAATATAATCACATTTTTCCCACCATCTCTTCATTTATCTCCTGCTTTTACTTTCGTTTTCAAATATCTGGACAATATTTGCTTATTGTAGTATGCTTATTGTAATAACAATGAGCATATTCGTATGAGGAAAGAGAAATCTTTACTTTTTCCCTCGCACATTAATGTCATTTCAACCTTCAATTCTTTTTCCAATAACTAAGTGAATATAATCATATTTTGTTCATTATCTCTTCATTTATCCTCTGTTTTTACTAAATTTTTTTCAAATCTCTAGACAAAATTTTCTTATTGTAGCCTTATTATAGCATTAGAGAGCACATTCATGTGACAAAAAGGAAATCTTTATTTTTTTTTCCCTCGCACATCAATGTCATTTCTATTTCCAGACCTGTTTCCGATCACTAGGACAATATAATCACATTTTGCCTATCACGTCCAGATTTATCTTCTGTTTTTACTTTCCTTTCTTCAATTGTCTGTACAATATAAGTTTTCTTGTAGTAACAGAGAGCATATTTGTATGACTAAAGTGAAATCTTTACTTTTTCCCTCGCACTTCAATGTCATTCCAATCTTCAATCCTCTTTCCAATCCCTGTGTCTATGTAATCGTATTTTGTCCATCATCTCTTCATTTATCCTCTGTTTTTACTTACCTTTCTTCAAATTTCTAGACAGTTGCTTTCTTATTGTAAGGCGGGTAAACATATTCATATGACTGAAGGGAAATATATACTTTTTTTCATTCACACATCAATGCATTGCAATCTTCAGTCCCCCAACTTACTGTCTTCAAAGTCCCTAGCTCAATATAATTTCATGTTTTGTCCATCATCTCTTAATTTATCTTCTGATTTTACTAACCTTTCTTATAATCTCAAGACAATTATTTTCTCATTTTTGTAACAGTGAGATCCACTTGTGCTACTGTTATCAAAGTTTTCTACAGTTGTTGGTGGAACTATTTCTCTCAACTTTCTTCCTCTTGATCTATTAAACTCGATATTCAAATTTACATATCTATTTAGGATTTTATTGGAAGCATACTAGGTCCTTTCAAATCCTAAAATTTGCCTTTAAATTTGCTATATGAAAATAAATTCGATGTACTTAGGTGAATAAAAAGTACGTATGCGTTTTGCTACTAGGGTCTGATTTCCTACGAATATTTCAAACAAAAGGTGTTTAAACTTTGTGTTTTCAATTATCGGATGGTTATTCATTTATCACATTTCCTGTTATTGCTTTATCACTTCTTTTTCCTTGTTTCATCGATCTTATATGTCATTGCTCTTATTGCATCTTGATATATCATAGTTTTTGTCAATTATAGATATCAGTCTTAATTTGCCATTGTCTTTTATCAATCTTATATGACACTGCTTTTATCAGCCCCCATTTATCTTCGTTTTATTTCCTTTACATGTCCATGAAGTAACAAAATACCTTCCCCTTGTGTATTTTACTGATCTCACCATGCGTTTGGCGCAGCTTCTTCTATCTGGGCCTTGTGCCATAAAACCCAAAACAACCAGTCAACCAACCATCCAACCGATCGCTAAATATAATTTAGCCTGCGGATGGCTAAATAAAAGTTCTTCATTGAGCAGTATAGAGTGATCAGCAGTGAGTTGTCACTGATCGGTAGTCTCATCAGAGAGACTTTGTAAAGGGAAAAAGTACAATTGAACTAGTATTAATATTATTTTGGGAGACACCAGGGCTAACATCAGTTTTTAATAAAAATCAGTCGAAAATTTTCCGATATCACTGAAGCTTTTCCACAAGTAAACGCGATCATCGCT